>PITA01017648.1:0-42692 GCA_004023965.1 Spilogale gracilis | reverse complement strand
CCTAGTATGTGGTCTATTCTGGAGAAAGTTCCATGTGCACTCGAGAAGAATGAGTATTCTGCTGTTTTAGGATGAAATGTTCTGAATATATCTATAAGATCCAGCTGGTCCAATGTGTCATTCAAGGCTCTTGATTCTTTGCTGATTTTCTGTTTAGATGATCTGTCCATTGCTGAGAGTGGTGTGTTAAGATCTCCTACGATTAGTGTATTTGCATCAATATGATTCCTTATTTTGTTTAACAGTTGGCTTATGTAGTTGGCTGCTCCCATGTTGGGGGCATAAATATTCACAATTGTTAGATCTTCTTGATGTATAGACCCTTTAAGAATGATGTAGTGTCCTTCTGTGTCTTTGACTACAGTCTTTAGACTAAAATCCAATTTGTCTGATATGAGAATTGCTACCCTGGCTTTCTTTTGGGGTCCATTGGCATGAAAGATGGTCTTCCATCCCCTCACTTTCAATCTGGAAGTGTCTTTCGATTCAAGATGAGTCTCTTGTAGGCAGCATATGGATGGGTCCTGTCGTTTTATCCAGTCTGCAACCCTGTGTCTTTTTATTGGAGTGTTTAGGCCGTTCACATTGAGGGTGAGTATTGATAGATATGTTTGTATTGTCATCATGTTGCCTATGGAGTTCATGTTTCTATAAGTTACCTCTGTATATTTCTGTTTTGTGTCACTCTTGGGTTCATTTCTCCTCTAAAGAACCCCTCTTAGTATTTCTTGTAGTGCTGGCTTGGTGGTTACATAATCTTTTAGACCTTGGTGGTCTTGGAAGCTCTTTATTTGTCCTTCCATTTTGAAAGTCAACCTTGCTGGATACATTATTCTTGGTTGAATATTTTTGTCATGTAACTTCCTGAATATGTCTTGTCAGTCCTTTCTGGCTTGCCAGGTTTCTGTGGAAAGGTCTGACGTTATTCTGATGGTCCTCCCTCTATAGGTAAGGGATCGCTTTCTCCTAGCTTCCCTTAAGACATATTCTTTGGTTTTATGGTTCAAGAATTTTACTATTATGTGCCTGGAAGTTTTTCTGGCCTCATTGATCTTGGGTGGTGTCCTCTCTGCTTCTAGGACATGAACATTTGTTTCATTCCTCAGATTTGGGAAATTTTCATCCATGATTTGTTCAACAATATTTTCTAGGCTTCTCTCTCTCTCAATTCCTTCAGGAATTCCAATAATTCTGATATTGGAGCGTTTCATGGCATCATTCATTTCCCTTATTCTGTTTTCTTGGGATTTTAGTTGTTTGCTCCAAGACTTCTCTTGCTCCTCCTTCTTATTCTGTGTGTCTTCTGAATCACTGATACGATCTTCAGCTTCACTTACTCTGGCTGTTAGCATATTTAAATTAGATTGCATCTCGTCTAAAGCGTTTCTAACCTCAGCTTTCACTTCTGTTACTATGGCTTCCACTTTGAGACTAATGTTCTTTTCTAAATTGACTATTGCTTGGACTATTGCTGCCCTGGATTCCATATCTGTCATATTGTTTATGTTCATTTCCAGTAATTCTGTGACCGAGGTTGCAGTCTCAGGGTTCTTCTTCTGTTGGGTGTTCTTTCTCCGAGTCATTGTGGCAAGGAGTGGTTGAGGGGGTGTATGGCTAGATATATCAGCCATTATCTAGGTGGATTGGTCGTTGGAAGGTTTTGGAGCAACCAGAGTTCACTACCGAAAAGGGAGGAGAAAGAAAAAAGAAAACGGAAGAGAGGAAGCAAGAAAAGACACCCCTGCCAGAGCGGGGCCCAGTGATAGGATTTATATGGTACAAAGCTGTTGCAGGGTAAAGAAAAGGGTTATCAAGGGTAAATGAAGAGATCAAAAAGCGAAGCCCAACCTATATGACCCCTAAGACCAGTATTTATATAATATAGAAGCGAAGACAATTACACAGACACACTGACAAACTAGAGTGGGAAGGTGAGGGCAGACACTCCTTGTGGGCAAGGAATGCGTTTCAGACGCTCCCGAGTTTGTCTTGTTGTTATTGTTGGAGGAGCCCACTTTCAAAAGATATAGGGGGATTAGAACTGGTTGTATATAGGGGTAGTGTTGAATAGGGATGTGGGATTGACTTGAAGCTTGTATCTACATGTACACGTAAAAGAGAGAAGAAAGGAAAGAGGAGAGAAGAAAGGGAAAAAACAGAGAGAGCGAACAGGGAAACAAGAGGCAACAACAAAAGCAGAAAATACAGGGGTGTGTTTGAAAACATTTTAGGGTAAAAAAGAGAAAAAAATTAAAAAAATAAAAAAGAATAAAAAAATTAAAAAAATAAGAAATGTTATGGGGTGTTGTATTGGGTATCACGTTGTGATATGAAGGGGGCTTTTTGCCGATGTTCCTTGTCTCTTGTGGCGGTCCAGAAGTGGGAAATATCACATTTCAGGCTGATTTCATGGGTGTTCATGGTGGTCTTGTAGTGTTTTTTTTGCTGGAATTCAGCTCTCTTTAGGGAACTCCCCGAAATGTGGTCACCTGGCCTTCCGCCATCTTGACTCCTTCATTTACTATCATTTTTAAGTCCAGCCTCTTTCTTATGCTTTCCTTTGCACCAGACAGCACGGCAGAGTGTAGAGAATAATGATCTTGGTTTCAGAATGGGTTCTGGACTATGTCTGAATTTTGACTTGATGACTTATTAATGTGTAACATAAACTCTTCAGGTCTCTTTTTTTAATAAACTAAATAAATGTAGCTAGTACCTGACAGAAGCACATAAATCAGAAAGCTCCTTTGTCTGCTCCTCCTACCCATGAGGCATTTCTCATGTCATTTTCACCACACCACCTCTTGATCGCTTTTCTGAAACAGACTTCCTCAGTGTGCCTAAGCCCATTTACTTTAAGGAGCCATTCTTTCTTTAACCCTCAAAATAAGACATCATTAATGTCTGAACGTCCCTTTCTATAGCCTGGCAGTAGGCACCTTAGACCAAGAACCAAGAGTCTCCATTTTTTATTGCACCTCATTAATAGCTTTTTTGATTTCAACTTGGTTAGATTTTAGTTCTTTTATTTCTCCAGAAAGGGATTTTACTTCTCCAGAAAGGGATTCTCTAGTATCTGCCATGCTTTTTTTGAGCCCGGCTAGCACCTTGATAATCATCATTCTGAACTCCAGTTCTGACATATTAGAAATATCCCTATTGATTAGGTCCCTAGCTGTTGGGGGACTGTCTCCTCCTCTTCTTCTTCTTCTTCTTCTTCTTCTTCTTCTTCTTCTTGAGGTGAGTTTTTCTGTCTTGTCATTTTATCCAGATAAGAATAGATGAATGAGAACAAAATACTAAAAGGATAGCAATGACCCCAGAAAAATATGCACAAACCAAATCAGAAGAGACCCAAACCAGGGGGAGAAGAAAGGGAAAAAAATCTATGTATCTATATCTAGATCTCTATATCTAACTATCTATATCTATTTCTATATCTCTCTATATATGTGATTAAACTGGTCAATAAAACAGAACCACACACCTGATTTTGGGTGTATGTTGGTCTGTTAGAGGAAACTGCTTCCCAAAATTTTAAAGAAAGAAAAACTTATATATGTACAAAAAATAAGGGCATACATGATGAAGGGATGGAATATGATTGTAAGGATGTAAAAAAGATTCTAAAAAAGGAATTGATAATATACGAAAATAGAAGAAAAAAGAAGAGGAAAGAATGTGATGAGGCTGCAGACTAGAACAAAGCCATGTGCTAGATTTAGGGTATATTTTGATCTATTAGAAGAAACTGTATCACAAAATTTAAAGAAAGAAAAACCTATACATATACAAAAAATAAGCTTAAATACAATAAAGGGATAGAATATGACTAAAACAATGAAAATTAAAAGAAGATTTTTTAAAAAAGATATTGATAAGATAAAATAGTTAAAAATGTTAAAATAGGAAAGAGAAAATATTTTAAAAAATGGAAAAAGAAAAAAAATAAAATTAAAAAAATTAACTTTGAAAGACTAAAGAATCATGAGGAAAGAGCCATGAATTCTAAGTGGTACATGCTCCTACCTCTGAATTTCCGCAGTTCTTATTGATCAGTGAATTTAGTCTTGGCTGGATGTTCTTGCTGATCTTCTGAGGGAGGGGCCTGTTGTAGCGATTCTCAAATGTCTTTGCAGGAGGCAGAACTGCCCACTCTTGCTAGGCGCCATCAGCTCAGTTTTGCTCTCAGGAGCTTTTGTTCCCCTGTTGCTTTCCGTACAGCTTTGGAGGACGGGAATGAAGACGGCGGCTTCCTGGTCTCCGGCCCAGAGTAGCCAAGAACTCAGGGACCCACTCCTCAGTGCGCCCCCAGAGAAAAGCTGTCAATCCCGCCTCTGCATGGTCTCCCACTGCGCTCCACACTCACCCAACCTGTGACTGAGCATTTCTGTCTCTGGCGCACAGCCCCGTTTGGAGTCTCCAAACCCAGCAGCTTCCTGCAGCATGCTCCCACACTGCTCCTCCTGGTGAAGGAAGGAGGGGGTCTCCCCGGATCTGCCACCTCCCACAAAGAACAGTGGCCCAGATCACAGTTTAAGGTAAGCCTGAGCTGAGAGCCCCCTCCTGGACTCCGTCTCCGCACCCGGCTTTCCAGCTCCGATACCTGGAAGCTCTGTGCGCTGAGGCACCCCGAGTCCTTCTGTGACCCCATGGGTCCTGAGGCCACACTGTCCCAGTGAGGGTTCCAGCTCCCGCTTAGCCTCTGGGGCAATGTCCCTCAGTGGAGCAGACTGCTAAGGGTTCTGATTTTGTGCTCAGCTGCTCTATTGCTGGCTGGGAGCTGGCCCCTCCCCCCTCACAGTCTGTGTTCCCAAATGTCGCCTTGGATTCACTTCTCCGCAAGCCCTACCTTCCAGAAAGTGGTCATTTTTCTATTCTTAGAATTGCTGCTCTTCTTCTCTTCAATCTCCTGTTGATTTTGTAGGTGTTCCAAGTGGTTTGATAATCAACTAGCCAAACTCCAGGGACCTGATGATATCTAGGTCTCCTATTCCTCCACCATCTTGCTCCTCCCTCGACAAGGCTCTAATTCTTTTTCTTCTTCTCTCTCTCTCTCTTTTTTTAAAAAGACTATTTATTTATTTATTTATTTGGCAGAGAAAGAGATCACAAGTAGGCAGAGAGGCAGGCAGAGAGAGGAGGAAGCAGGCTCCCTGTTGAGCAGAGACGTGGGCCTGGATCCCAGGACCCTTAGATCGTGACCTGAACCAAAAGCAGAGGCTTTAACCCACTGAGCCACCCAGGTGCCTAAGGCTCTAATTCTTAAGGGCTACTTAGTATTCCTTTCTAAGAACATACCACAGTTTATTTATCCATTCTTTTATTGATGGATATTTAGATTGTTTTTAATTTCCTCCTATTAATGTTGCAATAAATATTTTGCATACCTTTCTCCTTTTGTGCACATGGGAGGGTTTTCCTGGGTTATATACTTAGGATGGAATTCCTAGTAGAAGGATATGTACATCTTAAACTTTAGTACCTAATTTTTCTTTAAAAATAATTTTTAAAAAGTTAATATAAAATTTTCCCCAAAGGTAATGAAACCTTGACCCTACTAGTTGGGTATGGTCTAAATATGAAGCTAGTTCAAGTACAAAATATAATAAAACATACTAAAGATGGTGTTTTTAGGGGCGCCTGGGTGGCTCAGTTGGTTAAGCGACTGCCTTTGGCTCAGGTCATGATCCCGGAATCGAGCCCCGCATCAGGCTGCCTGCTTTACAGGAAGCCTGCTTCTCCCTCTCTCACTCCCCCTGCTTGTGTTCCCTCTCTAGCTATGTTTCTCTCTGTCAAATAAATAAATAAAATCTTAAAAAAAAAAAAGATGGTGTTTTTATACAGCAACTTAATGAAGTTTAAAAGAGGACCTTATAAATGATTGCATCGATATTTAATTGTGAGAATTTCAGTACCTGCTATCTGTGTGTTTTTTAGAAGTTATTTTTGTCTTTATGTTTTGTTAGCCACTGTATGGTACATAATTAGCCCTTGGTGCAGTGTTCAATGATTCATTAATTAAGTATAATACCCAGTCTCATCACAGCATGTGCCCTCTTCAATACCTATCACTCTGTTACCCCCTCCCCCCATTTTCCTCCCCCCTGACACTCTGAGATTGTTTCTCAGGGTCCGTAGTTTCTCATGGTTCATCTCCTTCTCTGATTTCTCCCACTTTGTATTTCCCTCCCTTCTCCTATAGGCCTCCATGCTATTGCTTATGTTCCACATGTAAGAGCAATCTTGTATGTGTATGTGTGTGTGTTTTGTTTAAGCAAGAGGGGAATTCAGGAGTTATGTGGTTCTGGTGTCAGTGTCTAGCTCCTTCTTTCCAGAGGAACTGATATTGATATCATTCTAAAGAAGTGGCTCTCTTCTGAATGCTCAGGTGCTGCAAACCATTTCTGTTCATTTCCATAGTAAGTCAATAAATTTTTACTGACTGTCTTCTATACAGTTGACACTATTCTGAGAGCTGGAGATACACCAGTGAATGCAATAGACAAGGCCTTGACCCTCATAGAACTTATATTCTGGTGAAAGCTAAATGGATAAATAAATAAATACACACAAAAACATAAATTATGTCAGCTGGTAGTGCAGTTTAGAAAAAGCAAGGAAAGGGAAATAGAGAATGGTAGAGTAAGGGAGAAGTGTTGCTCTTTTATAATAAGTGGTCATGGAAGACCTTGCTGAGAAGGAGATATTCATTTACTTACTTACTGAGTTGTATTTAAATTCAAATTAGGTAACATATACAATATAATTAATTTGGGGGGTAGAATTTAGTGATTCATCAGTTGCATATAATACCTAGTACTCCTTACATCAAATGTCCTCCTTATGAAGTGTAGGCCCACCCAATTATCCCATTCCCCACCCACCACCCCTCCAGAAAACCTCGGTTCATTCTCTATAGTTAGAATCTTTTTTGGTTTGTCTCCCTCTCTGTTTTTATCCTATTTTATTTTTCCTTCCCTTTCACTGTGTTCGTCAGTTTTGTTTCTTCAGTTCCACATATGAGTGAAATCATATGGGATTTGTCTTTGACTGACTTTTTCATGTAGCACAATATACTCTAGTTCCACCCATGTTGTTGCAAATGGCAAGATTTCATCTTTTTGATGGCTAAACAGTATTCCATTATATCTTTTTAATTCATCCATTGGTGGACATCTGCATTCTTTCCATAGTTTGGCAAAGGTGATATTTCAATAGGTACTAGGGAAAATGAGAGTAAAGGATTTTTATTTTATATTTCTTTTTTTTTTTTTTTAAAGATTTTATTTATTTATTTATTTGACACAGCGAGAGAGGGAACACAAGCAGGGGGAGTGAGAGAGGCAGAAGCAGGCTTCCCACCAAGCAGGGAGCCGGATGTGGGACTCGATCACAGGTCTCCAGGATCATGACCTGAGCCGAAGGCAGTCGCTTAACCAACTGAGCCACCCAGGCGTCCCTTTATATTTCTATATACACTTATTTATATATAAATGTTTATGTATAAATATATATTTATTTATATTCTATTTTATTCCTTGAGGGTAAAACATTAGAAGTGGCGTGAAGAGTAAGTACAAAGGTTTTGAAGTGGGAGACTGCTCTGCATGTTTGAGGACTGGAAAGGAGGCCAGCATGGCTGAAACTAAGCAAGACTAAGGGAGTGGGCAAAATGGTAGGTGGTGAGGTAGGGGTAGTATTGGTGGGAGGGAATTATTGATTTTACTCTGAAAGAGATTTAGTATTGTATTGAATGTGGGATATAAGAGAAAGGGAAAAGTTATGGATGACACCGAGATATCTCCTGCAAACATTTGAAAACCAGAGATTCTATTAACTGAGATGGAAAGATTATAGTAGGAACAAGTTGGGGGAGAAGTAAGAAGTTTCCCCTGGGATGTGATAAGGTTGAGATTCCTATGAGAATTTCAGTGTAAATGTTTGGTAGGCAGTGAGATCTATAAACTTGGAGTTTATAATTGAGATCAAGGACAGAGGTATAAATGTGAAATTCACCAGCATATAGATGCTTTTTAAAAGTGTGGGTCTGGGTGGGATATCCCAGGAAGTTAGTCTGCGTAAAAAAAAGAAGTCTGAGGGCTGAGTCTTGTTTTCCAGCAGTTATGGTGTAAGGACCGGGGGGAAAACTACAAAGGAGATAAAATGGGGTTGGGGGGGCTGGTCCTCTGAGATAGGGAGGAGAGCCAAGAGACTCGTGTCCCAGGAGTCAAAGGAAGAACATATGTCCAGAAGAAGGATGTGGTACATTCTATTAAATGTTGGTAGATCAAAGTTTTAAGGATTGAAAATTGTCTTTGGACTCAGCGACATAAAGATTATTGGTGACCTTGGCAGAAGCTATTTTAGCAAAGTGGTAGAGTCAAATGCCTGTTTGGAATAGGTTCAAGGGAAACATGTAGAGAGGAGAAATTGGAGAAAAAGAAAACCAAAAACTCTTTCAAGGGAGGATTTTACTAGCAAGTCTCTGTTAATGCTGCAGGTCTAATCTTAAAAGGCTACCCGCAGCCTTTGGACAGCAGCTTGACTCCCGCTGTGTGATGCCTTTCCGTGTTCCTTGGCATCGGCAGTTTGGAGCACTCCTTACTTCCTTCTTCTCTGCCTTATCTGCATGGTCAACTCATATTCACCATCAACAGCACACTTAAGCATTTCGCATATGTGAATTCTTCAGATGGAGTCAATCATTCTGCACATTATGTACATATTTAGTATAACAACATTGTGCTATTATCATTTATTCCCCACTAGGCAGTGACTTCGTAAAAACAAATATTGTGACTTGTAGGGTCCCTAGTGCTAAGAATAGAGTTTGCCTAATACTTAGTAATATTCAGCTAATATTGTTGAGTGAAACAGAATTATTTTAACTAAATGGAGGATTCAGGCTTTCCCTTCTGTGTCTGAATATGTGCTTTACATTTCTGTAGGGGAAGGAGCAACACTTTTCATCCTCAGGACAAGCTAACACAATTCTTGTGGAAAGTGTGGTAAAACCCTGTTTTTTAATTTTTTGTTGCTGTTGTTCTTATCATAAGCACTTCCCTATGAAGTTAGAGGGTTCTCACTGCCACACACTATCAAGGGGCTTGCTAATGTCCTTGGTGTGTTCCATCATATTGACTTGTGCTGGTGCTGAAGTGAATGACCTTGGGAGGTGCCTTTCCCCATGCACCATTAGGCCAAACTGAGGGCTCCGTTAGTTTTTCACTCAAGCAACTGTATTTTCCTAATGTGCCTTCACTGAGTGCTGATGTCATTTCATTCCCAGAATCGTTTCAGCTAGATTCCAAACAGTATTTTATTGCACTTTGGAAGCCTTTTGAGATGACAAATTATTTCTATATTCAATCTGCTGCCTTGTCTCTTCTCTGCCTCTTCATGGCTGACAGCCCCTGTGTGCTTTGTTTTGTATGTTATTTGGACAAGAGGGAGCTGTCCGAAATATAGTTTGACAGCATTCCTAAAGAAAACTATCCTTTTGCATTTACTCTTTCTGTTTCTTCTTTGGTTTCTACTATTAATTAGCAAATTCATTTCCTGATAGCCACAATGAGGTTAGAGTAAATGGACCCAGCTAGGTATCCAGCAAAGCCCAATGTATTCAGAGTGGTAACAAGAGACCAATTTTATTCTGATAAACACCATTAAAAGGAAAAGATAAATCAAACCTTACGGCCTTAGTCAGCAAGTATCATTTAAAAAAAAAAGTCTAAGCTGAACCACAACTGTAATTTGGAGTCTTAGCTCGAAGTGACTGCTCTGTGTTTTTCTCAAGGGTTGAAAATCAAATCTGTATTCTGTTGGTGAGGCACACCGTAAAGAGTGCCACCTTCACCAGGGTTGTTTGGAAAGCCCATAAGTCTTGGTAACTTGGTGGATTTCAATGCACAGCTATGAGGTCCACAGGGCATTAATTCTGCTCCATCGCTTGTCCATTTGAAATAAAAAGTGTCGGTGAATACATTATACTTGGAGACCTCTAAATCCCGCTTTAGTTCATTGTCATTCTCTAGGTCACTGATTTCCTTTGCTATCATTATTTCAGTATCCAGAGCACATTTGGAGTTTGCTACTTTTGTGTCTTTTTTGCTTTATCTTTGACAACTGCATCAGCTCTTACTCTTGAGGAAATTAACATCACCTTTTGTTCACAGAGCAAGATTATTTGGAAAGGTCAATGGATGTAGCACATCACTCTGGTATATTTCTACAAAGAAACATGCCTGCTTATATTTCAGTGATGCTGTGAGATAAAGGTCTAGCTTATTTACGGTGAATAACCATGTAGAAATGATTGTTGTAAATTCATTGGTTACTGGAAAGAAACTAATTTTGTTTCAAAGATTTTATTAGTAGATCTATTAGAGTAAATATGACCAAATCATTGCCACAGAGTTGGCTCTGTGGGGACTGTGAAAGCCATTCCTGTTTTTATTCAGTTACCTTCAGGAAGTCCTTCTTGAGTGAGAAAGTCACTGTTACCTACTTTTAGCACACCTAGGGAGTTAGCAAAATATGCTTTTCACTTGTATTAGGTCTTTCCATTTCAGTGATATGGATAAATCTGTTGTGTTTTCTACTTTCTCTAATAGTAGATATAATCTTATGCTATTGATACTACCAGTGTTTAGGCCAAAATACAAATCGTGAAGGATGGAATTTTTAACCAGGAAAAGTGAAAAATATATGCCAATAACTTCTGACGGTAGATAGAGTTAGATAGAAATGAAACTGGAGGTTGTAAGAAATCATGTTTTCAGCAAGATGTGCCTGAATTATATCGGTAGGAGACCACTTGATCAGAAATTCGTGTGTCAGTGGTGCATGAATGTTTATCGAGAACAGTCAAGAGACTTGTCCCATGAATAACGAATACAAAGCAAGTATACAGGCATTGCTAATACCTACTCTTATTTTCATTTTGTCAGCAAGCCTTCCTAATACTCGTTATATGATGTAATTTTAGGAGAATCAAACATAATGTTCAAACTTACAGAATTAATTGCATTCCAGTTATTGGAACTGTAAGAGTTTGTTCTTTTAACAGTTTGTGGTGCAACAGCACAGGGAGGGATGGTTAGGGTACCTGCATCTGCTTGTTCGCAAATGCAAGTTAATGTGGATAAAATTCCTTCTGTGACACGCTGATGAAAACTGGGCTTCATTTGCTCTACAAACAAGGTTAACATAATTCATCATTCAAAGTAGGAGAGTTTTGAGAGCAAGTAAGGGTGCTATCAATGATGACATTAGGCCATAGGTCATATATTATCAGAGATTTTATTAGAGATGAAATAGCTTTAAAATATTCCTGTTTTTATGAAAAGCTCTTTCTTCTTCTGTAGTGTGTGATAAAGAATTGAATTTACCTAACATAGGTTTAAGCAAAAAGATGTACTTTATTGTAGAATAGACTGGAAAAGTTTTATCTAGAACCAGTAGATATTGGGCTATGGAAAGAAATGTTTGCTCTGGTTTTATCTTCATAGGCTTATTAAGCCTGTTAGGTCAGATTGAATTTTTAGAAACTCTTTATATATTAGAAGTATTAGCTCTGTTATGATATAAATTATAAATAATTTTTTCCTGTTTTGTCACTGTCATTTGTCTTCTGATTTTTGCTTGTACTTATACAAAGCTTGCTTATTTCAATTTTTTGAAATGTTCAAATAACCTTTTTTGTTTTATTTTTTCTGGACATTGAGTCATGATCAGGACCTTCTCCCCCTCTCCTAAGTAACAGAGGAGTTTACTCACATATTACTCCTATCATTTTCTTACCCTTCCTTCGCCCTCTCTTCCCTCCTCCCTCCTTCTTTCTTTTCTTCTCACCCTTCTTTCCTTCCTTTTTTTCTATCATCTATCTATCTATCATCTCTCTATCAATCATTTATCTATCTATTATCTATCTATTTATCTATCATTTATCATTTATCTGCATTTAGATATCTAATTTATTTAGAGTTTATACTGGTGTATGTTGTGAAATATAAATCCAATGATATATTCTTCCAAATGACTATTCAGTTTTGTCAATACCATTATTAATATTTTTGTATTTTTCCCCCACTTTGATTTTTGTCATACAACAAATTTAAAAATACACTGTTTCTGGAGTCTTTTTTGTCTCTTTTTTTTTGATACTATATGTTATTTTTCTGGATGCCACACAATTTTAAATATAGGTGGTTTTTTTTTTTTTAAAGATTCTATTTATTTGAGAGAGAAACCCAGCCAGAGAGGGAACACAAGCAAGGGAAGTGAGAGAGGGAGAAGCAGGCCTCCTGCTGAGCAGGGAGCCCGATGTGGGACTCGATCCCGGGTCTCCGGGATCATGACCTGAGTGGAAGGCAGTCGCTTAACCAACTGAGCCACTCAGGCGCCCCTTAAATATAGGTTTTTAAACAACATTTTAATGTCTATTTCAGTTTGCCTCCCTTATTTTCTTCTTCTTTTTTATATTTTCTTAGTGGTTTTTGCTTGTTCATAGTTTTTGGAAATGCATACAGATTTATTGACAACCCGATACATTTACATGGAAAGTTGCAGGTTACTTATGATCTATATTTATTGATCACTCACTTGTCAGGCATTGGGCTAGTATCACACTTGAGGGAATATACTGACGTTCAGTAGAATCAGTATTTCTAGTTCACCAGATTGATGTTTAAGAATAGAGGACTTATCTATAATGTTAGTTAAGAATGCTTGAGAAGTGGTTGGTGTGGAGGGGATATTTAGGGGGAATTGATAGTTTTATGATGTTCAGTCTTCTTTTCCTAAAATGTCTATCTTATCATTTGTTCAAGTTTACTGTTTCATATTTCAGAAATAATATAAAATTTTCCTCATGTAAGTTTACATATCTCTTCTTAACCTTATAACCAAGTATTACTATTTTTTTTTTTTACTATTGTTTGTGTAAACTGTGTCTTCTCTCTCATTATATCTTCTAACTGGTTATTGTTTGTACATATGAAAGCCATTGATTTCTGTATATTAATACTACAGTTTCATTGCTAAATTCTCCTGGTGTTTGTAATGAATTTTCCACTGATTCTCTTAGGTTTTTCAGATATACAATTATGTCATCTACAAATAGAAATAGTTTGGTCTTGGGCACCTGGGTGGCTCAGTTGGTTAAGTGACTGCCTTCGGCACAGGTCGGCACAGCTGTCCTGCCTCGGGCTCCCTGCTTAGCGGGGAGGCTGCTTCTCCCTCTCACCCTCTCCCACCTTGTGTTCTCTCTCTCTCTCTCACTTTCTGTCTCCCAAATTAAAAAAAAAAAAAAGAAATGGTTTGGTCACTTTTTTTTGAAGGTTTTATGCCTTTAGTTGCTTTCTCTTGCTTGTTATAGCATGTATTTAATTGCCCAATGTTGCAGGTCTAGCTTATTTTAAAACTCTACAAATTAGATATTATTATTATTATTTTATACCATACTTTTAGTACAGTGTTAAGTATGATGTATTATTTTATTTGAAAAAGCTATTTAGGATGCTTAACTTCACTGTGTTTTAAAGATTCTTTTTAAAATATAAGAATTTAAGTTTAGAAATTCCCTTCCAAGAACTATTTGGACAGCATTTTCCAAGTTTGGATAGTAACATTTTCCATATGACTTAGCTTTACTGTTTTTAATTTTCTATTATTACTCCTTATTTGATTAACAAATTACATAAAAGTAGGTTTTAAAGTGACCAAATATATGGTTTAAAAATATATTTTGTGGGGCGCCTGGGTGGCTCAGTTGGTTAAGCGACTGCCTTTGGCTCAGGTCATGATCCCATTGACTGGGGATTGAGTCTCACATTGGGCTTCCTGCTTGGCGGGAAGCCTGCTTCTCCCTCTCTCACTCCCCCTGCTTGTGTTCCCTCTCTGGCTGTGTTTCTCTCTGTCAAATAAATAAAATCTTTAAAACATATATATGTATATATAAAATATATATATGTATATATTAAAACATATATATATGTGTATATATATGTAAGTCTTTAAAATATATATATATATCTTCCAATTTAATTTTATTTTGCTAAGAGGATATCATCTATAGGAGAGCACATTTTTGTTTTGTTGAGACTTGGTTAAAAGCTTATTAAATAATAAAATGTTATAAATATTCCACATGTACTTTCTTTGTGTAGTTGCTTTATTGAATATTATTATCAGGATCTAAATATTTCTGCAATTCAAATTTGCTAAGAATGCTACTTATCCCTACTGTTTTCATACTCTACTTGGTTTCTCTTTTATTAAGAAAAGTGTCAAAAAACTCATACTATGAATATTCTTCCAAATCTGTCAGTTTTTGCCTTACTTCTATGTTGAAGTTATATCATTATTTGCATGCTGATTTAGGATTTTTGTTTTTGCCTGGCTAAATATTTTTAGTAGGATATGTTTACTAACATATGGTGAATTTCTTCCCCCCAAAAATGTTTTTGCCTTAAGGTAGAAGTTATTAATTCTGATTTTGCATCATAATTGCCTAGGAAAAAATTTAAAACTATTCATGTGTAGGTCCAACCTCTAAAAATTCTGAGTTAATTGGTGTATGTGAGCTGAAATAGGGCATGACTAAAATTTATAAATTAAACAATTGATAAGATAATACATAGGAGATAGCAAACTGTGAAGAAACATCATGGCATTCTTTAAAACTTGAGTGGGGAAATTAAGATAATTGACAAAAGAGTTTGTGGAATTTGTGTGGCAGTTGGAAATGTAAATGAATTCAAGAATTATTTGAGTGAATTCATGAATGGCAGAACTAAAAACTAGAAAGAGAAGCTGAAAGGTGAGTATAAATATATGAATTCTCCCCCTACCCCAACACTCAACATGTATCTCAGAGCCATGCTTTGTAACAGAATACTAGACTGGATTGCCTAGTTTGATAATTTCCATTCTTTAATAGTGAGGTGAGAGAATGAAAAAAATATTTTGGAATAGATATAAAAAAAACCATTCTGTGATAGTGGGACTTGAGTTAATTCTTTAACTGAGAAGAGGCTAGAAAGTGAAAGGAGTATGATATTTCAAGACAAATGGCAGATAGTAGGGGGATAGACAGGGAAAAGAGCAAATTTGAAAAATGGGTCTTTGTTACCACATACACGAGGAATTAAAACCTTCCCGAGAGTTGAGGTAGTGTAGTAGTTAAGGCTGTAGACCAGCACTGTGCAATAGAAATCTAATGTGGGCCAATTAAAGTATTTATAGTAGTCACATTGAAAAAGTAAAAATAAACAGGTAAAATTAATCATAATAATATGTTTTTATTTGTCTGTGGTTTCATTTTCTGTGGTTTCAGTTACCTGTGGTGAACTGTAGTTTGGAAGCAGATGATATTCCTTTTGATGGATCCGCAAAAGTCAGTAGCAGCCTAATGCTGTCACAGTGCCTAATTATTCACTTCACTTCAACTCATCACATAAGAATTTTATCATTTCGTATCATCCAGGAAGAAGGGTGAGTACAGTACAATATTTTGAGAGAGAGAGAAAGACCACATTCACATTACTTTTATTATAGTATATTGTTATAATTGTTCTATTATTAGTTGTTAATTTATTACTGTGTCTAATTTATAAATTAAGCTTTATCATAATTATGTACATATAGAAAAAATAGTATATACAGGATTTGGTACTATCTGTGGTCTTAGGGATCTACTAGGAGTCTTGGAACATATTCCTCATGGACAAGGTGGGGACTGCTGTATATCCAAAATATCATTTCAACATGTACTCAATATAAAAACTATCAAGGAGATATTTTACATTTTTTTCATACTAGGTCTTCAGAATCTGATGTCTATTTTATACTTAGAGCACATATCAACTTGGAAGCTAAATTTTAATTAGAAATATACGACCTGTAGTGTATAGGTGCCTGGCTGGCTCATTTGGTGAAGCATACAACTCTTGATCTCAGGGTTGTAAGTTTGAGCCCCATATGTTGGGTACAGAGATAGCTTAAAAATAAAATCTTAAAAAAGGGAAATATTTGCTCTATATTTAAATTTCATGAAATTTACATTTGAAATATTATACTCACATAACAGTAACTGAGTGAAGTATTGTCTTTAGCATTTAATTAACTTAATAAAATAAAATAAAAACTTTAGTTTCTTCATTGCATTAGCCAGATTTCAAATTGGACAGTGTAGCGCTGATTTTCAAAACAAACTTGCACCTACTACTTTCCAGTTATTTGGGCATGTTACTTAGCATTCCTGTTCTTAGATTCCTTACTTATAAAGTAGACTAATAATATGACTTATTTCATAGAGATGCTCTGAAGGTTAAGTCAGATAATCAGTGTAACATAATGTGGGGGTTTATAAATAGTATGTGCTCATTGTTGGTTATTTATTTATTTATTTTTGACAATTAGGGATTTGGGGAGTGGAACCAGGCTGGGCTTGGAAAGAATGGCAAAATCTGTTTTGAATGCCCTGATTTTGAGATGAAGATGGTGATCGCATGGATTAGAATAAATAGATTAGAACTCAGGGCAGACCCTGGACCAGAGAAAGCACAGGGAATAAAAGAATAGAGTTTTGTGGATGTTCTGATAACTACTATTGCAGTAATCATCCTCTTATCTCTCTTTTCTACCAGACTGTAAACTATTTGATCTCTCTTAGATATGGCTTGTGTAGTTTAGAAACTAAAGTTTTAATTTTATTTGGTTTTAAGTGCTTGGAATTGTGCCTGCACACAGTAGTGGTTTAAAAGTGTTTATTGAATAAACAAATTGAACATACCAGAGACTAACTCACAAGAGAATAGAGAACTGAAAACTTAAATATTTTAGAAGACTTTGGCCAATTATTATCGGATTATAAGTAATGACATAGTTCAAATTAAAACTGGCATGCTTTCCGACATACCTTTTAAAAAGCATCAATTCTGTGTTAAAAGTTTGGCATATTAGAGGCATTCTGAGATGTTAAAAATGATTATTATTTGAGAGTTTGAAGATTGTGAAAGTCGTATGAACGTTTCAAAAAAATGACACAGCTCTCCTCCCTCCTAGCAAATCTCTCCCTCTCTCAAGAGGTACACGTCAGAGAATTCTATTAATGGACAACAAAGAGACCGTCTAGTTAGTGTTACGTCGCTTCCCAGTTTGGTGACATTTTTCTATAGCATTCTTCAGGCTGTCTCATTTGACACTTTGGAACTGCCGCCAAGTCCTTCCCTGCTCTCTGTAAACAAGGTTGTCACTCACAGAGCATTCCCCTTACCTCGGGTAGGGAATGGAGGTTAATGACTTTGGAAATGGAAAACAGAACAAGCATCAAAAGGACTTTTAATACCAGGAGAATTATTGGAGAATAATTGAATAAAATAAAATAAGAATATAAATAGACCATATTACAAGGCACATTTGTTAAAAGGTTTCATATCAGTTGCAGTTTTCTGTTGCCTGGGAAGAATAATAAAAAGAAATAAAATAGATTGGAAATGGTTACCCTTGAGAAGCTATTTCTGACTTTTTGGCAGGGTTCCCCTATGGCTGCTGATGCCCATATATTGTGTCTCATTCTTACTTTCTTTTCAACTTCAATTCTGCTTTACAAGTAAGACCTCTGATATAGTTTTTACCCCCTTAGAATATCTTTGATTTATCATTTAGTTTAGTGGTTAAAGAAATGAGACAAGCCTCTGCATCTGGGGAAAGGCTGACATTTTTAGGCTTCTGCTAGGTGGCCTTTTAAGGTCAATACTCTAACAGGAATTGAGAGCATTTTTGGGGACAGATCCTGTTCAATCTGAATCAGAAGGTACTGGAAATAGGAATTAGAAGAGTAGAGAATGGCCTTAAAGAAACACAACCTCATGGAAATATACAAAAATATGTGGCTGGTGGAGATGGGAATGTAGTAATTTTGCATTATTGTGTTTAATAAACTTCTTAAATGTAAGATATACTGACAAAATGTGTATCATTTACAAAAGAATGGCCAGCTTACTAATAAAGGTGTTTTGATTTTGTGATTCTTAAATCGAATATTATCTTATTTATTTATTTTTAAAATATTTTATTTATTTCTTTATTTGAGGGAGAGAGTGTGTGAGAGCACATGCAGTGGGAGTGTGGAGGGAGAGAAAGAATCAGGCTCCCCACCAACAGGGAGCCTGATGTAGGGCTCAGTCGCAGGGCTCTGGCATCATGACCTGAACTGAAGGCAGATGCTTAAATGACTGAGTCACCCAGGCGCCCCTATTCTTTGATTTTATGAATCACATATAGCACTGTCATTATTATTCAACAAATATTAATGAGAGCTTAATATATTCAGAGTACCGTTCTAGACACTGGGTTTAAGATGAAGAATAAAAAGACATGGTTTGCTCATGGAGTTTACAGTCCAGTAGGGGCAGAGATGCAAATGACCAGAAAATACATTATAATTATAATTTGTAAAAAGAGAATAAGAGGGGGTCTGGTCAGGGAATTGGATGATATTTAATCTAAAATATATAAAATAATAAGAGACCAGTCAGTTAAAGAGCCTGGTAGATGAGACAGGGTGAGGGTTCACTTCAGACAGAATGCAATTGGGGAAATTCATTATGTAGCAATAGATAACTGATACATCATTGTCCTCTTTCCATTCTATAAGCTGGCTCTTAAAAGACTGGAAACGGGAGCTATTGTAGTATTCCAGGTGAAAGATAGTGGCAGCTAGTACTGTGTTGGTGGTATACAACATAAAGTGCTTAGGTTCATGGCACATTTTGGAGGTAGTCTCTAGAAAACTTCCTGTTGGATTGAATAAGGATGAAGGTGGAAGGAGAAGGGAAAATTATGTATAACACTCTACTTAGTTTCACTACTTGAGTATGCAGGTGGATGGGGAAACTTGGGAGAATAATAATTTTGAGAATGAAAAGTTTTACTTTAGGTTTGTTAAGTTTAATATGCATGAATGGCAGTAGAGCTCTCAAGTTGACAGTTGGATATATGAATCTGGGAGTATAAATGTGGGATTCTTTGGCATTATATGGACTTTCATGTGCTGAGAGTAGATGAGCAACTTGCGGGAGAAAGATGTCCTTGGACTGAGCCCTGAGAAGTGGCAACATTTGGAAGGCAGAGGAGGAGGAGTCAGGAAAGAACCAGAGGGAAGTAGCCAGAGAAGTATGAGGACAAGTATGATATTGTGAAATCCCAAGAACTAAGGGAGGAGAATATTTCAATAAGGAGAGAGTGATTACCAGATTGAATGTAAGATTGATTAATATGAGGATAGAAAAATGTCTACTGGAAGTGGCAAAACATGTGGTATTTAGTACTCATTGATAGAAGTAATATTGGTGAAATGATGGTGTCAGAATGCAATGGGAATGGATTAAGTAAAAGATGAAATATGACAAAATAGAGAAACCAAGAATCAAATCTGCTTTGAGAGATGTGGCCCAGGAAGATCAGAAAAATGGGATATTAGTCAAAAGGAAATATGGGATTAAGAGAGAGTATTACCAGAGAAGTGGGATTAAGGCATATTGATAAACTTCTGGGATTAATACAAAGAGAGGTAGAAATTAGTAATCCAGGAAAGAGAGATTGGAATACTGAAAGTAAAATCCTTGAATATTTAAGAAGAGATGAAGTGCAAAGCACATGTGGAGATATTGACTATAGATAGGAAAGTGGGTGAGACTTCCATTGTGGATATAGATGTAAATTGGTTGATAGTTTTGGTCAAAGAAGAGTGGCTAAGTCTTGTCTGATTGCTTCTATTTTCTAGTAAGATCACTGAAAATGGGCCCCTGGGTGGCTCAGTGGGTTAAAGCCTCTGCCTTTGGCTCAGGTCATGATCTCAGCGTCCTGGTCGGGCTCTCTGCTCAGCAGGGAGCCTGCTTCCTCCTCTCTCTCTGCCTGCCTCTCTGCCTGCTTGTGATCTCTGTCAAATAAATAAATAAATAATCTTAAAAAAAAAATCACTGAAAATGATGACATGAATAGAGAGGAGGAGACAGAGAACCAGGTGCTGGAGTCTTCCTTAAATAAAGGAAAGAGGCCAGGGGAATAGTAGGTGTTAGTCATAGTGAACATTGCTATGAATATGTTTATCTTCTTGTGTATTTTGCTTCCACAATGTAGAGGGTAAAATTGCTGATTTCTTCTCCATATTTTCCCATCTGACTCCTTGTTACATTGGGAGGGTCTTGGGAAATTAATCAGAACTGATATAGAAACATGGGTGATATTGTGTACAGTAAACACAGAGAGCAGGAAGTAGTGTCCATAGTACCAGTCTGATTTAATGGACCTTTGGGACATGATGTGGTTGGGTTTAATTACACTGGTAGCAAAAGCAGGAACAAGATACCCAAGAAGTCATCCTCCTCTGAAATGCTATACCTTGCCCTCATTGACTAGCAAGACCTCCTAATCAGACTGAAAAAATTACATAAATATTGTGATATTTAATTTTCCTCTCCTTCAGTGGAGAAATGTAAATTAAAGTCTTACCCAAACAGAAAGATTAAGGTTTGAATTTTAACCCATGTAATCTGGAACATCATTCTAAATATTAACAGTTCTCAGATAAATAGTTTTTAGAGTGGAAAGAGCATAAAGGGTGTATTAGTTACTATAACAGCGTAATAAAGTTCTCCCAAACCTGGTAGGTTTAAAACAGTTTTCTATCACATTACTTCTATGGAGCAGGGATTCAGGAATGGCATAGCCGAGTGATTCTGGCTCATGTCTCTCATGAGGTTGCATTAGGCTATCAACCGAGCTGCTCTCTCATCTGAAAGCTCAACTAGGGGAGGTTATGCTTCCAAGCTCATACATGTGATTGCTGGCAGGCCTTAGTTCCTCTTACATGGACCTCTCCATAGGTTGCTTGAATGTCATCGCGACATTCATCCAGTTTCTCCCAGAGTGAGTGATGGGAGGGTGACGAGGGGACTACATAAGAATGTAAATACCAGAAGGTGAGGATCACTGGGAGTCATCATGGAGTCTGGCCATTACAGATGGTGTATTACACTTCCACAATACACAGTATCTTTATCATTTGGCTGTGTGACCTTGGAAAAGTTAGCTAACATTGTTGAGAAGCAATTTTTCCTCATCAGGTGAGTCTCTATTAACCTTTCTCTAAGAAATTATCAGCCTATTCCCTAAACCTTGTTTACACAGATGGTTACAAATGAAATTGCAGCTCTCATCTACTTTCTTAATTATTGTGTTTTTCATTGTTGCCATCAACAACTTTGGCAAGATTAGAGATTTATAAGGAAATATGTACCAGTCAATCAGCCATAGGAAAGGATTTCTAAATTTTATGAAGATATTTTAAGTAGAAGATTCAAGTAGATATTTGAGAATAGTGAAACCACTGAAATCAGTCATATTTAGGATTCTCATACCTTTTTTGAAATAATAACTTCATATCTCAATAATTATATACCATGTAATTCACCCATTTAAAGTATACAATTTCATGGTTTTTAATACATTCATAGAGTTGTGCAACCATCATCACTATCAACTTTAGAACATTCTCATCCTCCAAAAAGAAGCCCATACCCACTAACAGTCACTTCCTAGCACTATACCCCAGTCATATGCAACCAGTAATATGCTTTCTGTATCTATAGATTTGCCTATTCTGGATATTTCTTATATACTGCATCATGTAATAGGTTTTTTTAATAGCTATCTTCTTTTAGTTAGCATGCTTTCTACTTAATGCTGTAGTATGTACGGATACTTCATTTTTTATTCTTGACTAATATCCAATTGCAAAAATGCACCACACTTTATTTATTCGTTCAACAGTTTAGATGGACATGTGGGTTTTTTCTACTTTTTTGCTACTATGAATAATTCTGCTGTGAACATTCATATACAACTTTTTGTGTAGACATATGTTTTCATTTCTCCTGGGTATATATTTAGGGGTGAGATTGCTGGTTCGTATGGTAACTCTATGTTTAACATTTCAAGGAACTGCCAAAATGTTTTTCAAAGCAGCTGTATCATTTTGCATTCCTTGCAGCAATGCATGAGGACTCCGATTTCTCCATAGCACTGCCAAATGTTTTCATCTTTTTTTTTTATTATAGTCATCGTAGTAGGTATGAAGTGGTAGCTCATTGCATTTTCCTAATAACTAATAATGTTGAACATCTTATTGGTCATTTTTAAAACTCCTTTGAAGAGTCTACTGAAATCATTTATCTATTTCTAAATTGAGTTATTTGTATTTTTATTATTCAGTTATAAGAGTTCTTCCTATATCCTGGATACAAGTTCCTTCTAAGACTTGTTGTTTTATGGTGGTATAAGACGTGAAATTGAGGTTCAATAGCATATGCTGCCTTACCATCTGGAAAAATTGGAAAGGCTTTGAATAGCCCAATTTCTAGTTTCTCTTTGCATTCTGCTCCCATGTATAAGGTCCTTTAGCCAACAACCCTCTATATCAAACAGAACAAATGTGAGTCTTGCTTCTTCTTGAATTGTGGCTTTTAGTTTCCTGCAAACCCATAGATTTATACAAACAAACCAATTGCATCCTTCCTGGGAACCAGGGGACAATCCTACCTTCTAGATACTGTGAAATTGTCCTCCATAGCTCCTAGTTGTACACTTTGTTCCTGAGTGTAACTCCCATGTAGCCCCATATGGCATGGTATCCTTCTCACAGTGGGCTGTAAGTGTCTGTGATTAATGAACTGCTGTCAGTCTCATCTGCTTTATGGCAGGTGTATGTTTGGTCATCCCCATAACTCAAGGGCAGGAGTCCCTCCCTTACCAACGAAGCAAAGAGGAAGCAATCAAAACATATCTACAATTTGCCTTTTTTTCTTTTCATGTGTTACTTTTCATTTCCTTCATGGAATCATTTGAATGACAAGCTTTTAATTTGAAATGAAGCCCTATTTTTTGCTTTGTTTTGGCCTCTTGTGTTTTTGGTGTCATATCCAAGAAGTCTTTGCATCACTCAAGGTCACAAAGATTTATTCCTATTTTTTTTCTAAACATTTTATAATTTTGGCTCTAACATTTAAGTCCATGCTCCATTTGGAGTAAATTTTTATATGTGGTGTAAGGAATGATTCCAACTCCATTCTTTTGCATGTGAATATCTAGTTGTTCAGCACCATTTGCTGAAAGAGTACTTGTCCCCCATTGAATTATCTTGGTACCCCTGTCAAAAATTGTCCATTACCTTTTGAGTAGTTTTTCTGTACTTGGAGAAGTTTTCATTTTTGAGTCCTACATTCTAAATAAAGAGTCAAACTGTAAGTTCAAAACTTCTCTTGCAGCTAAAATGTCGTATATATCCTAGGATTCAGCCATCAGCAAACCTATGACAGACTGATACAGAAGAGAGCAATATAAGCAACCAGATCACAGTGTAGCCTCCTGCTTGCTGGTGCAGTGGGGACAGTGGCCACCATGGTTTCCCCAGTTTTTGGTGAGGCCATAGCCCTGGTAGCTGTTCCTAAACAACATGGTTTCTGACATTGTACCCAAGCTCATTCTTGACCTTTGTCCTGTATGTCTCCCAACCAACACTTCTATGGATTATTATATGTATTTTTTGCTGTATCAGGCAATGTCAAATTCTGTTGCTTACAACTAAGAGTCTGATCAAGAAGCCTGCTAAGGAGAGATAAAGTAAATTACAGGTAGTAAATTGCACTTTAGTTTTGCATAGAGCATGAATCTAATGATCTCTGTTGGCTTTTGAGATGAAGATATAGAGGACATTCTTAAAAAAAAATCATATGTGTTTTAAGCCAGTCAGATGCAGCCCTGGGTATACTGTCCACTTCTAAATTAAAGGGAAGTGGTGGATTCTCCAGTCTAAAATTGCATAGATGCTTCATACTTTCATCTCTGACCACCTGTGTTCCATTCTTTTTATGCTTCTTATGTTTAACTCTATATCATGGTTAGGCCTAAATGGTGTTCTTGGACCTGGTAGCGTATACTCCCTGATTTGACTCTCATCTATTTCTTGAGGAATGGGACCCAGATGGAATTCTCTGACTCATCATACCTGAATTGGCTTGTTGATTAACCCCGGAAGAACTAATCCCTGACTCCCAGTAGTTTGGTAGCTTGAAGGTTGGCCCTGCCTAGCCTAGCTCAACCCATTTTATTCCAGTTCTCTGGATCCAAGGGCATGCCAGTTGCTACATGGTGTAGAGATAAGTTATAGCTCATGAAAACATGACCCAGAGGAGGCAAAACACTTACATTTAAGGGGAGAGAGCAGCTTTAATGAAAGGAAATGAGAGAGCAGCAGTTACAGATCTTACAGATCTGGTACTTACGGGTCCTCTTTCCTATATTTTCCTTGAGGGGGCCCTCAGTTCTACTCCAGCTTCTTTCTTCTGAAGCATTAGGTAAACTAGACAAATGGGTTTAGTTCCTCGTGGAGATGCCAGTCCTTAAGAAGTAGAGTCTATCATTTGTTAATGAACTGAAAGTTTTGGCCCTTTTTAAGTCTTGTCCGTGAAGGGATTAAACTAAATTTATGTCCCTAGAATCCTCTATTCTTAAGAAATTGCATATTCTATATTCTGCATTTTTCTTTACTGTAAAATCCACACTAGAGGGCTCGAGAGCCACTTTGGGGCAAGCTTAATAGCTGCAAAGAGTGGTCTCGGGATGAATGGGGGTGGGTGTTGGTGAAGGAGGACAGAGATTTCTCCAAGAATCTCGTGAAACTGCCAGGGTTGTCCCCTTCTGCTGCTGTATCCTCAATGGAGATATATTGCATAGTCTCTATCTATCCTGGAGAATTGAATTCTACTGTCATTTTCTTTTTGCCTCATAGACGGTCAGCTTAAATCTTTGCCTATGTTGTTAAAAACTAGAATCAGTGTGAACAGTGTCATTGGGAAAAGTTAGACATTTTTGAGAGCATGAACCAAGAAAAATAGATTGGTAAAAGTAATGTGAAATGGTCTCTATCAAAGTCATTATGTTTGATAGGTTTTTCTAAGGCATTAACCTCAGAGGTGTCTCCAAGTGATGCTTTCAAGATACAGTGCTCTTATAAAAGAAGACAGGAGAGTCACTGGGCTAAAAAATAGACTAGGGCCTGGAGGGACCCCATTTGAAATTTCATTTCCTCACCGAATCTCTAAGATACAGTTGGCAAAGTCACTAAGGTCATCCCTGCTTCAGTTTTGCTATCTGTAAATGGGAACAACAGTTTCTTATGTAGTTTAATAGCGTATAATTTCATATTAAAGAGCATTACACATTTATTCAGGGAAAAAAGGCAGATGGGTAAGAATGCAAAATGCATCTTTTCCCAGCCTGGAGGAAATAATTACTTCTCTTGGTTGCATATCCTTTGAGGTCTCTAGATCATCTTCTTTGCGTTTCAAGTTTTGTTCTTTAGCAATGACTGATGAACATTGAAAATTCAACCAAATTTCACATTTCAATCTATCACCCTTCTCTTTCTTCCTGAAGTAAGGTAAGTTCAATCATATCAAAATGTCAGCAAAATTGGCATAAGAAATAGACTTCATGTTACATAAAAAAATTGTTAATTTGTGGGTGCCTGGGTGGCTCAGTGGGTTAAAGCTTTTGCCTTCAGCACAGGTCATGATCGCAGGTTCCTGGGATCGAGGCCCACATTGGGCTCTCTGCTTGGCAGGGAGCCTGCTTCCTCCTCTCTGTGCCTGGTTCTCTGCCTACTTGTGATCTCTCTCTGTCAAATAAATAAATAAAAATCTTTAACAAAATTGTTAATTTGTATCACATGATATGAGTAAAATTTCAAACATGAATATATGTACTTAGGACAGTCATCATGGCAAACATAAATTTTGTGGCACCTTGTAGAATATTTATAAATGCTTCCCAATCAACAGCGTGTGGGAGAATAATGCTTAAGGGACAATACAAGGAGGAGTGAGACCAAGCTCCTTTGCTAATGGAGAGAGTCTCCTAATGTGAGTTTGAGAATTGAGAATGACCCTTATCTCTGTGTGATGCTGTGTAAGCCAGCCAGTGGTGACCATGGTATGGTCAGTTCATTTAAGCCTTTGTTGCTTTTGTGAGGTGGTGTATCTCCTAATCCAGGAACTTAGAGGGCCTCTCTGGATTGGTTTGTTCATTAGGATCTTTGTGGAGAGGCAAGTGGGATCCTGCTAGTGTTACTATAGTAGGGAGGGAGAGACTGAGGTCTGCATTTCTGAGATGGCTCTACTGTGTTACATTGACTGCAACTGCTTGCCTAGGAAAGAAAGAAGCGTGGTGAGGGTAGATTGGGTGGAAGAGATTTTACACAGAATATTTTCTTGTGTATTTGAGTTCTAAACCATGTACAAAGTCTATTCCAAAAGCAAGTATAATTTAACACTGAAAAAAATTAAAATTACAAATGGCAGCAAAAAAAATCTGGCATTTCAGGTGAAGGTTAAATTGCTATGTAGAATTTTACAATCACATATGTGGTTTTGTTCTCTTGGAAGCATCAAAAGATTATGACAAAATGTGGAAAATACTACTTCCTATGATATTCCAAATTAATGACAAAAATATAGAGATGTTGTTTTTTTAAAAAATATTTTATTTATTTATTTGACAGAGAGAGATGACAGGTGGGCAGAGAGGCAGGCAGAGAACGAGGGGGAAGTAGGCTCCCTGCTGAGCAGAGAGCTGATGTGGGCCTCAATCCTAGGACCCTGAGATCATGACCTGAGCTGAAGTCAGAGGCTTTAACCTACTGGGCCACCCAGGCACCCAAGATGTTGCTTTTATAGCAGGTTGTAGGGTGTGTGGATGACTCATTTGGATACGCATGCAACTCTTGATTTCAACTCGGGTAGTGATCTCAGTGTTGTGAGATTGAGCCCAGCATGGGGCTCTGCTTTGGGTGTGGAGCCTGCTTAAGATTCTCTCTCTCCCTCTCCTTCTGTCCCTTTCCCCTCCACTCTTAAAAAAAATTGTATTTCAATATAGGTGTTACAGACACAGGATTCAAATCACCAAGGAATGCAGAAGTCTACCCTCCAAATGAGCTAAGAGCCTAGACTTCCTCCATTGAGTGACATGTATTCTATGTTATCTTCTCCACAACAGAGAAGCTTTTCTAATCTTAACTATGTGTTTTTATTTTTAAATTTTATAATGAGTCCTTAGGCTAATGGGCAATTTTTGAGATTCTCTCAGAGATAGTGTTTGTCTCTTGGTTCATTAGGCTAGGCACAATAGCATTTAGGATGTTATCCACTGCACAAATAGGTAATTTATTTAATCTGTAATATTTGAATACATGCAACTAGTGGTACTAGATTAGAGTCTAGTTTTTCCGCATAGTAGATTGCATCAATACTTAGCCAGGCATTAATGTGACTGCATTGGTAGTCTGCATTTATCTAATGACCTATATCTATTTTCCAAATATTTTGTACTTTGTTTTTAATTTAGGCAAAAAGTAAGTAAGCTTGCCTGCTAGAACACACTTAAAATAGACTGTACTCTGTTAACTTTTTTTGGATAAGAAATGTTTTTATAGTTCTGGGCAAGTAAATGTTTTGAGTTTTCTACTTACCTATTAATTATTGAGATATCATAAGCATTATCTAGAAGTTAATAACTAAAGGAGCCTAGCAAATGAAATTGTTCCCATGTTAATAACCCGAGCCCAGATGTAAACATAACATTTATAGTGTACTCTTCTTGTATCCACATGCCTTTGCAATACTAAAATTAACTTGCTTTTGTGTATTTCTGAAATCTTTTTTTGATCTCTTCCTTTTCGTTATCATTGTACCCCTCTTGCTCAAGTCTTCTGAATCTCACTGTGTTCTTGCCTTCTTTTCTATTTTCCTGTGGGTCAGCTAACTCAATTGCAGGCTCACAGGCCCATATTCCTGGTTCGTCTCAGTACAGTTAGAGGAAAGAGTTTCCAACAGTCCTGATTTCTGCTTTTCTCTCCAAACTGTGTGATGCTGATTAAATTATACACTTGCCATTTATGTTCTTAAAACAGCACATTTAATAGGATATGGCACGTGTAATGGGATGCAGCAATCAAAATTTCCCTCTTATTTTATTTTTTGCTAAGTTGTTCTTACGATGAATGATGGCAAGCATACAGTAAAAACACATAAAGCATATATGTACAACTTAATAAATTATTATAAAGTAAAACAGTATTTAACCATCACTCCAGTAAATGAAAAGAACATTGCCAGCACCCCAGAATCCCATCATGTGTTCCTTCCCAGTCACATCTGCCTCCCCTCCCACAAATTAACCACTCTCTGGACTTTTGCGGTAATTCCTTTTCTTTCTAATTTCATCACCCATGTGTGCATTCCCTCAAATTGTAGATCAGTTATGTCTATTTTTTTTAACTTTATTAGAAGGCACTTTGTGAGCATTTTGTGTCCGGTTTTGTATTGGTCAGTTTCCCGGCAGGAAACCAACATCATAAAAGAGGATCTCTTCAAAAAAGAGGATATAAAAGAGTTTCTTTTTCCTTTTTGAAACTTTTATTTATTTAATTGACAGAGAAAGAGAGACAGCTAGAGAAGGAACATTAGCAGGAGGAGAGGGAGAAGCGGGCTTTCTGCTGAGGCAGGGAGCCCGATGCATGGCCCGCTCCCAGGGCCCTGGAATCATGACCTGAGCCAACGGCAAACACTTAACAACTGAGCCACCCAAACATCCCTATGAAAGAGTTTCATAAAGAAAATTGACAAGGGATGTTGCAGTACCCCAGGGCTAACTCTAGTGGTGAAGTGGGGAGCCTTTGCTGCCTATAGGTCTTCAGGGGCAAGCAATTAGGAACTCAGGGCTCCCTATCACTCTAAGCAGCCTAGAGCTGCTTGACAACAAATGTGGCCTTGGGTAGAGAAATGTAGCCACTATTTTGTAGCCACTGATTATGCCCTGGCAGAGAGAGTCCACAGGCACAAGTATCATGACCTTCTCCCTTCTCTTGCTTCTCATCTGTCTCTTATTCGTGAGATTGGACCAAAATCCATAGAGCAGCAAGTAGCCGATTTGAAGAAACCCGTACTGCTCAAGCTCCTCGGCTCAAGAATGAGCAGAGTAGGATGGAGAGTGGACCTGGAGGGACAGTGGAGTATGTCTAGAACAAGCTCCTTCTTTCTGACTGTATTTTGAAAGATTTATTCACATTGTTGTATGTGGCTGTATTTTGTTTATTTTCATGGCTGTATAGTGCTCTATTGGAATATATTATTTATCTATTTTATTGGTGGTGGACATTTAGACTGTATTTTGTTTTTGGCCATCATAATTAATGTCTGTCTCTTGAGGAACATAGGTATGGTTTCTAATAGGTATATACCAAGGAGCAGAATTATTAAAAAGTTACTCAGTTTTAGTGAATAATGGCAAAATAATTTGTTGCACTGAATTGTAAAGCTTAGGTACTGTCAGTATATTTAATTTTAGCCATAGTTGTATGTGGTGTAGTGTTATTCAGTTTGCATTTCTTTGATCACTAATGAGGCCATCTGTTATATACTTAAAAAAAAAAGATATTATTTATTTATTTGACAGAGAGAAATACAGATAGAGAAGGAACACAAGTAGGGGGAGTAGTGAGAGAGGGAGAAGCAGGCTTCCTGCTGAGCAAGGAACCTGATAAGGGGCTTGATCCCAGGACCCCAGGATTGGGACCTGAGCCAAAGGCAGTCGCTTAACCCACTGTGCCACCCAGGCACCCCCATTATGCACTTTCATTGGCTATTTGGATAGCCTTTATGTTCCAGATTTTGCCCATTTTTCTTTTCTTTCTCTAATATTTTCTTCTGTAATTTTCTTTCTTTTTGGAAATTAATACAAAGACCTCTGCCTGATAGTTTCCTAATATGAACATTATTACTTACTAGAATGGACTCCCACTCAGCATAACTTTTATATATATTTATATTTATATGATATATATATTTCAAAAAGTTTGTTCAGATATTCATTTTCCTCTTAGAAATATTGCAGTATGTTTCTTTCAAATTTTAGCAGTCTACTATTTGCTTTTAGGATACTTTATGGTTTTTTGCTTTTACTTTTTTTTTTTAAAGTAGGTTCTACACCCAACATGGAGCCCAATGCAGGGCTCAAACTCACAACCCTGAGATCAGGATCTGAGATAAGATCAAGAGTTAGAGGGTGCCCGGGGGGGCTCAGTGGGTTAAAGCCTCTGTCTTTGGCTCAGGTCATGATCCCACGGTCCTGGGATCAAGGCCTGCATCCGGCTCTCTGCTCAGTAGGGAGCCTGCTTCCTCCTCTCTCTCTCTGCCTGCCTCTCTGCCTACTTGTGATCTCTCTCTGTCAAATAAATAAATAAAATCTTAAAAAAAAAGAGTTGGACATTTAACTTAGCCACCCAGGGGCCCCTTTTTGCTTTTACTTTTGAAGTTGTGCATTTGTCTGACTTTTCCTCATTTATATGTAGGAAGATTTGAGATATACACACATACATTTTTATATGTTTCCTTTATGGTTTATTTTTCCCTTGTCCTCTTAATAATGCATTTTTTTTATAGCCAGAGACTTTTAAATTTATTGTAGCCTTAATTTATCAACCTTTTTTTATAGTTAGTGCTTGTATGTTCTATGTAAAAAATAATTCCTTCAATGTATTTCAATTTTTCCCAATTTCTTTTAATAGTGTTTTATAGTTTTCTGTGTAGAAGACTTGCATATCTTTCATTTGTTTTAATCCTAGGTATTATATATTTTTGACATTATTGCAAATAGTACTTTTTAAACTTCATTTTCTAATTGTTGTTGCTATAGAGAAACAAAATTAATTTCTATGTGTTGATTTTGTATTTAGCAACTTGTTTTCCAATAAGGAAAACAGAAACTTTTCCAAATATTTATACAGATGGAACTTAATGCAAGGATTTATAACATAGATGATAGTGGAACTCAGAATTAAAAGGGGAGAGTAGTGGGGCAACCCAAATTATAAAAGAAAAGGAAGATGCTCCCACCTCTGGACTGGCTGAAAAAGAAAGGAGGTAGTTTTATTGAAACCCAGAGAGCAGCATCATTGAGCTTCAGTGGAACCACGAGAGCCTATGCAATAGGAGCTAGAAAGACTAGTTGCTGGAAATGCCACAGAAAGGAGAAAGAGAGAGAGAGAGAGAGAGAGAGAGAGAGAGAGAGAGAGAGACTGACTCTGATTTTCCTGCCCCTCTGTCTACTAATATTTAGCTGGTGCCTTCCATTGGCTGAATATATGTAGAAGCCAGAGTTCAAGAGAGATTGCAAATCTTTGGTCCCTTCTCTACAGTATAGGACAGGGGGTGAAGTGGAACACATCTAAGATGAATAGGAAGCTGACCAGCTTATGGGTTACTGATCATTTCTCCCTCTCTATTTGAATACACACAATTCTTTCACAAATAATGATATTTCCATTACTTCCTTTTCCATCCTTATAACTTTTACTTATTTTCTTGCCTTGTTGACCTGCTAGATGTGGGTGGATCATAGGCTCCACACACCAGCACAGCATTCCGAGTGGCCCGGAAGGATTCCCGCATCTTTCGGCAGGCTCTTGGACAGCTCAAACCTGTCTGATGAGTCTCATTCTGTCTACCTCTTTTTTGGAATAACAGACTCATAGAATTTCAGAGCTCAGAGGCATAAAGACACCATCTAGTCCAGCAGTTGGCAAACTAAAGCCCTTGGGCCAAATCCAGCCTGCTACTTGTTTTTTATAAATAAATTTTTATTGGAAATAGCCACATTTCTCTGATTATGTAATGTCTGTGTCTGCTTTTATGTTGCATTGGCATGGTAGAGTAGTTGGGCAAAGACTGTGTGGCCCTCAAAGCCCCACATATTTATTATTTCACTCTTTGCAGAATAAATTTCCTGCCTCTTGATCTAGTGCATCCTCTTCATTTGACAGATAGGGAAATAGCTGTTAGTGGCAGAGTGTGCATTAGGTCACAGACCTTGAGACTCCTAGACTAGTATTTGTTTCACTGCGCTGTATAATTAAAAGCCTCTCTCTGATCCACATGAAAGTCTCTGGTGTAGCTGCTACTTAGCCTGGACAGGCTGAAGGTCTTAAGGTGGAGACAGCCAGGGCCAAGATCGTCAGTTGGAAGGCCAGCATAGACTTGGTGGGAAAACTCTCCTGACTGTCAGGGTCTTTCTCTCTTTCATGGATAAGACTCTGATGATAATAGGTTTCATTTTTCCTTGAACATTAAGGAAAAGAAAGATACCTAAAGAATGAGGCCCACCTCTCCTTGTTTACAGCCCTCTTCCCCGCATGCAGCACAAGGATAATGTTAGATTACATTTACTGAGAGTACTAGACAATTTAAATTTCTTCTTATTTTTTTTAAAAGATTTTATTTTATTTATTTGACAGAGAGAAACACAGCCAGAGAGGGAACCACAGCAAGGGGAGTGAGAGAGGGAGAAGCAGGCTTCCTGCCGAGCAGGGAGCCTGATGTGGGATTTGATCCCAGGTCTCCGGGATCATGACCTGAGCCGAAGGCAGTCGCTTAACCAACTGAGCCACTCAGGTGCCCCTAAACTTGTTATTTTCAACCTAGAAGTATTGTGAGTGTTATTGTTTACTTGAAAGTTAAAATTTCCAAAGGACTTTGAATTGTTATTTACTGTCCTTGTTGCCATTATTCACAGCTCCCTAGGCATAGAAAACATTCATTTAAATTTTCAAACCGTGATGATGGATACAGGGAGAAATTTCTGTAGAAAACAGAATGACCTCAAATTTGCTTTTTTCAATACTGAGGCCTCAGCTTTCTTCTCTTTGAAAAAGCATAAGCAATTATTGAAGAACATGTTAAATTTACATTTTTCATTTCTCACACTCCTTACTCTCCCACATTCTCCTCGTTTCTAATAAAACACAGGAGTCTTCACAGAAACAAACTGAGGGTCTTGGATGGAAGGGGGTGGGGGGGCTGGGAGAGCCCGGTGGTGGGTATTGAGGGCACGTATTGCATGGAGCACTGGGTGTGGGGCATAAACAATGAATCTTGGAACACTGAAAAAATAAAATTAAATTAAAAACAAAAACAAAAAAACACAGGAGTCTTCAGATGAAAAGACTGATTCCAGGCTTCAGCTTTGTCCTGGTCCTTTTGTTGTTTGCCACTGCATTGTTTTGGGGTGTTAGGTGCTAATTATCATAAAATAATATTTACTTAATTAGATATTCTCATAATTGAGGACTTTTTAGTAAGAGTGACAAAGAACTTAATTTGGTTTCTATTAACCTGAACCTGTCATTCTTTTACTGCTCTGTAGGATAATTCTCTCTGTCTTTTTAAAAAGATTTTATTCACTTATTTGAGAGAGAGAGACAGAGATAGCAAGAGAGAGCGTGAGCAGGGAGGAGAGGGAGAAGCAGCCTCCCACTGAGCAAGGAACCCATTTGGAGCTCAATTCAGGACACCAAGACCATGACCTGAGCTGAAGTCAGATGCTTAATCAACTGAGCGACCCAGGGCACCCCAGATTCTTTAGATAATTAGCTAAGACTCTTCATTTTGTCATGGTTCCAAAAACCAGGCTGGATGATTTGCCTGAAAAAGAGAGGGGGAATAGGTACTGTTGAGTTGAGCACAAAATCTAGTGTTCTTTTTCCCCTGTTTTACATGGGTCTTAAGAGCCAACAATCTGTGTATTTGATTCCCTATTGACCGTGGAATGGGAAGGTCACAGGTTTTGCCCACTTATTAAGATGAGGCCACAATTATGGTAATGTCCAAATTTCAATCATTTAAGATTCTGACTCTTTGACCGAAGACAATTTAGTTGGTTTTTCCTCCCGATAGTTTCTCTTAGTTGATTTTCAAGAATCTTCAATGCCTTATATATCTCTACAACTCTTATTTCTGATCATTGCCCACAGCTGCTGTTGGAAGAGGTAGAATGTCACATTAATCTCCCCTGCAGAACTTAAATATATCCTTAGCCCTAGAGCCCTGCCTCACTCAGTTTTCTTCTCTTAGCACTGGTTCTGCTGATGTCTCAATCACTGCTGAAGCCAGGCATCCAAGATCCCAGTGCCACTTTGCCACTTAACTGGAGGACCAAAGATCTGTAAATGGACACAGACACATGCAAATAGAAAAAGATGTGTTTCCTATTATGTTGTACACTCACACCAGTTGTGATCTCTCCCCCCATCCCACTTTTCCCACTTGTCCTGATAGGGTAATTATTGTTTGGGTAAGAAGCTCCATTTAATATCTTGCTGGCTTCATGGAGGATTTCAGCCAACGTGACGTTATGGGTTGAGGGGACATTCCTTCTAACTGAATGATATCTAGTAAGATCCTGTGAGTGTCAAAGGACTTAGTGGTCTCTTTCATTTCATGAGCTGCCTTCTCTCACCCCACTGTTCCCACTGCTCCTCCCCCACCCAGAAGGTTCACATGTATACAGAGCAGCTGGGTGGAGACAAGTACAAGTATTCATTAATAAGAACCATCTAAGAGAAGCTTGGGAATAGACTGGGACAAAAAACAGGGTTGGGATCTTTGACCTGGAAGCAAATGCTTAAAAAGGTGCCGCCTTTGATTAACTTCTCTCTGTTTCTCTAAACTCTGTATTCTTAGGGACTCTTTTCCCACTTTTTCATCACAATCTTAAAAAAGGATTGATTCAATATGTTACCTTAAAAAAGAATTGATTCAATATGTTACCTTAAAAAAAGGTGTCATTTTTGAAGAATGTACTTAGAGGGCAACTATGGCTCTTTTTCATCCCTCACCCCAGTTACATTCTGGACTACTCTGCCATATGCAGAAAAAACCCTCCTATCTGTTTATCAAATTTGGTGCTAAAATCTTGACTTTTAGGCTCAATTCCTTATGCATACATGACCAGAAGTTCTTAATTTTTTAGTGCATGGACCTCTTTGGCAGCCTGAATCCTGTGGACCTTTTCCAGGATAATATGTTTAAGTGCATAATATAAAATACAAAGGGTTATAAAGGAGGCTAAATGTAATAAAATACAATAACTATAATGAAATACAGTTAACCAAATATTTTTTAAATTGTGTTTCTGTACATATTTAATAACAAGATCCAATGGTGGCTCTAATAACCAGTTTTGGAATGGTGATAAAATATGACATTTTGAATTAATAACAATAGCTATGATATGATATGAAAATATCTGTGTTTTCTAATAAGGACAAAGTCAAAGATACTGCTAACACTGCTTTGATTTGTGATAGAAGGAAATAATATGTTGCAGTTAAAAATCAGTGAAAATAAAGAGGCAATTTTTTTTTTTTTCCTATCCAAGTCATGGACTCCTTGGATTTGGAGTTCATGGATCTCTAGTTAATATGTGATCTCTGGGCAGGGTTCCCATAGCCCTTTCCGTACTTTGCTCTTGGTCAAGTTTGCTGCAGTCCATTTGAAATGCTATAATAGCTATGGCCCTTGAAGGGAATAAGAGTTTCTGGCCTCCTGATTCAAGTAGAATTTTTAGCCTCTTAGCAAACTAGAGGATATGAATGGATACATAGGGAGGGGTGTTACTTGGTTACACTGATGTGAAGAATCCAAACCTCAAGGACAAACGGGGCCTGGAACAGTGGGGAGCGTCCCTTTTTCTCTCTAGCAGTATCTTAAGCCATCTAGGTCTCTTATAAGGATTTTAAGGCCTTTTGACGCTTCTCTCCAGGCTACCGGGTAGCCAGAAACCTTATGTTACCCCTGATCCCAATATTGATGTTTTCTCACCCCTCCTTCTTCTTTCCCGCCTCTGTACCTTGGTGTGTACTGTCCCTTCTCCAGACATGGCCCTCTTTCCATCACTCTCTGTCAAAAGAGTTTGGATCTGGTTGGATTTATTTCTTTTCCCTCATTAAATATTTTTTCTCTAGCAAAGCTACCAATTCTGTTGTAAGTATGTACTCATCTTATGATGGGAAAAATAGGTAATACTTATTTTAAAACATCAACCAATCTTTCCAGGCCCCATTCAAACCCAACTACCTCCTTGAAGCCTCCCCTGATGTTTTCAGTCCCAAAGGGGTTTCCGTTCCGAATTCTCATTGCCTTCTCTTGCTCATCATATTCTGTGATGATAGTGTGGCAATAGTGTGGAGATACTTACTGAAAAATTGCTTATTGTGTGTTTTTGTTCACATTGCATCTCCTTTGAAGAGAGTGCTTATGTGTTTACTTATTACTGTATCTCCCTAGCGTTTAACCTAATGGCTTGCACATAATATCTTATTTTGACATATTCCAATGAAATAATTTTTTAAGACAAAAAATTTATTCAAAATAAAAAGAAAAAATGTTAGGAAAATAATCACCCACACTCAATTGAGAACTAAAAGTGGGAAAGTACTTAGGTGAATATTAAGAGAATAAAGACAGATGGGCAGCATTCTAACAAAAGAGGACACTTTAAAGTAAATTATAAATAAAATTTTTAAAATTCAAAATTATTAAGATATGAATTTTAAGGCAAATATAGTTTGACAGGCCCCTATTGCCATACATTAGAGGAATTTCTAATAATTACTGAAGTAAAATATTATGTCTAATGTTTATTCCCTTATAATGCTAGGTTTCCTCTTCTTTTCTCCCTTCCTTCCTCCTCCCTCCCTTCCTTCCTTTCACTTCCCATCTTTCTTTTCTCTCTCCAAACCTTTTTTTTTGTCTAACAGTGTGGAGATTCCTCAAAAAATTAAAAATAGAGCTACGCTATGACTGGCAATTACACTTCCAGGTATTTACCCCCAATACGCAGACATAGTGAAAAGAAGGGCCATATGTACCCCAATGTCCATAGCAGCAATGACCACAATAACCAAACTGTGGAAAGAGCCAAGATGCCCTTCAACAGAAGAATGGATAAAGAAGATGTGGTCCATATATACAATGGAATATTAATCAACCATCAAAAAGGATGAATACTCAACATTTGCTTCAACATGGATGGGCTGGAGGAGATTATGCTGAGTGAAATAAGTCAAGCAGAGAAAGTCAATGATCATATGATTTCACTTACTTGTGGAGCATAAGGAATAACATGGAGGACATTAGGAGAAGGAAAGGAAAAGTGAATTGGGGGAAATTGGCAGGGGAGACAAACCATGAGACACTGTGGACTCTGAGAAACAAACTGAGGGTTTTAGAGGGAAAGGTGGGTGGATGGGTGAGCTTTGTCATGGGTATTAAGGAGGGCATGTATTTCATGGAGCACTGGGTGTAGTACCTTAACAGTGAATCTTGAAACACTGCATCAAAAAACTAATGACGTATTTTATGGAGACTAACATAACACAATAAAAAATGGGCTGATTTTTAATATGCCACATGGTAAGCACTTAAGAAAAAAATACTCATGGCAACATTTTGATGATCAATAACATTCTGACTGAATTAAGATCAATTTGTCTTGAAAAAAGCCATTATTCACTATAATTAGAGCTATTCTGGCAGACTGGCCTCAGCCCAGACCTCCTGGATATATACAATCCAGGAAGAATTTTTTTGGCAATCAAGTTGGTTAGGCAATTTGTTGGGCCATGTTATGAAGGAAGGCATTTTCCCCCGTCTACATGTATGGCTGTAATTCATCCCTACTCTGGGAACTCTACCTTCTCAGATTGTGGTGGGAACACATGAAGTATAGGTGGAGAAAACAGGAGCCTAAAATCTTTTCCAATGTAGCTTTCACCAAAGACTCACTGTACTGGGGATATTAAATGTCTTCCCAACTATAATTTAAGTTTTACTTTGACTCTCAGTCTTCTGTATATTTTACACATAACACACTCAGTCTGGTTTTTCTCAGGGAGGGTGAATGAACAAGACAGGAGCTGGTCATTTCTAGGTCTCTGCCCATAACGTCATCAGAATTTTGTCAACATCTCACCTCTAACTTCAACATCACAGAAGAGAACTATAATAGGAGGCTGGATTTTGGAAGATCATGAGAAATTACTCCATTTTATGGTATTCGTGGTAGGAAGTAATGTTTGCTCACTTCAGACTATAGCAGGATTGGGCTGTATTTTGAGATTTGTGTAGTAAAGGCAGATCCAAATGACATAAACTTTTCATGATGGCATCTCTATACCATGTTCAGTAATGAGGGGAACAGATTGGGCTCACCAGGGTAGGTTGGCTGTATCCTAATGAAGTGATAAGAATCTTTGATTAGAGCTGCAGGTTCTGTATCCAGCTCTGTAGCTGCTGCTGGTGGTATCATTGTGGCATTTCCAGGTTACTCTGCTCTTGGTGTATGCCTCTTTCAAATTCAATAAACCTTATGTTATTTCCTCTTATATTTCCTTTTGCTGGAGCTATGACCTGGTTTTATAATTTTTTCCCATCAAATGACATGAATAAAAAACCATTAATGTAGCAGAAAATTGCAAGCACAGGGTATCCATGACAGAGTTTTGTAGCATCACAAATGTTTATAACTTAAACTTTTTATACAATAAGCCATATTTTGGGTTCCCCTCTTTTGGGAACATTGTCTTTTCAGCAGTAGGTAATATCTTGAAGTTGGGGATAGGTTAACCAACTGAAATATCTAGGGATTAACACAGAAGTTTTTTTGAGTGAAAGTTTCTTAAAATTTCTTAAGTATTTTATAAGCCTCCCCTTTTGTTCTTGTCCAACAATGCATTGTAAGAAACAAGTGAAACAGAAAGAAGATTATGATCAGTAGAAAATGAGACCTTGGTCGCCAAGGACATAATTTTCTTCACCTGCAATAATTTGTTTTAAACTCCAAGAACTTTTATATAAGTTCATGGACCATAACCACTCCTACAGAAAAAATATTTTGTTGAATTTCTGTTCTTGGCTTCTTTTCTAAAATGAAACTGTATGTGGTTTTTAGAATATTGATGAAACTAGAGAACCAAAAAGGGTGCTAGATATCAATACACTTGACTCTATAAGCTATTGAGTGGTAAGAAAACATTATTTGTCCATATTGGAAATGGCTAAGTGGGAAAATGATGGGCTTTTTCCAGCTGGACTCTACAGAGAGTTAGCCAGAAAGCTCCAGAATTGTATATCCAATTTTCTTCTTCATGTCTCCTGTTGGGCGTCTCAAAGGTACCACACTCATCATACCAGAAGCCAGACTTGTGGTCTCCTGCCTCAAACCTAATCATCTTACTATGTTCCTCCTCAGTGAATGATATCAGGGAAAATGTGGCAGAATAATGTATTAAAATGTTGAATTGTGCTTTTTTCCCTCATGTTTTCTTTTCCAATTCATTTAAAAATTGTGTGACACTCTCACACGCAGTGAGATTCCCTAAATGTAACATGAAGCTTTAGGAATCTTGGCTGGGCCTCAAAGAGAGTGGCCTGGAGTCTAAGGATGGTTTTGGAAAGGCTTAAGCCAGTTGCAGAAAGAGGAGTTGAGAAGGGGAAGGTTCTTGAGGACCTGGAAAGAAGAATGAAAGTACCCCAACTAAGAAGAGAGGATAAAATTCTGTGAGGATCTCTGCAAAGGACCTATGTGGTGCTGTCATGGCTGTGTCCCTAGGAGGTAGCTAGTCCTTGGGAGAATGACTGTATGCCCCTCACAGCCTCAGCAAAGGTTCCCATGACCCGGAGGTGGTAATATTATAAGAGCCCAAAGGGATGATGATGAGAACAATGGATAGCTTGATGTCCTGTGTGGAGAGACAACCACTAAATAGGAAGAGGACTGCCTGACACAACTCTGGAGAAGAACCAGTGTGACTGGAGAAGAGAGAGCAAAGTGGAGAGTGGTGCAAAATAAGCTGAGAGGGAAACTCCCTTGCTGTATGGACCTGTCCCAGCAACCTGCTCAGCATACAGTCTTCTTGAAACAAGAATGCTAGGTTGGTTTCATCAATCATTCCTCTCAGGGAAATGGTCTTCTACTTGAAAGTGAATGCCGTGGGGTCTTTTCATCTACTTGTGTCCTCATTTCCTCCTTTCCTCTTTTCCTTCTTCCCTTTACCTTCCTCCCTCCCTCCCTTGCTTACTTCCTCCCTTCCTCCCTTCCTCCCTTCCTCTCTTCCTTCCTTCCATTGAAACAAGTATGCCCATAACCAGTATTTATTGAGGTCTTCCTAGAAAACAGATTTATCGGGTTGTGCCACTTAAAAATTTTGTGACTTTAAGTCATCTAATCAAGCCTCATTTTTTTTCATTAATAAGGGAATGATAATAGTCTGTGAAGCACTTATCACAGAATATGGCTGAATACATGGTAGTCAATACAATACATGTTGGTCATCATCATGGTTCATTGTGCTCTCCGACACACAAAAGACATTGGGACTAAATGGTAAACAAGCCAAGATTCCTGATCCCATGAAATCTTCACACCTTTTGCTTCCACCTTGACTCAGACTCCCTGGTCTGATATGCCTCCTGGCTAGGCTATGATACTTTTCTGAATGAGTATATTCTTGTGATTTTATAATAAAATATCTAAAGAATGGCAAAATGATTTGTAAAGACTTAAATAAAAATGAATCTACCACAAGAAATTTTATTAAAGTAGGAAGAAATTTTCAGTTGAAAAAATATTAGTTGAAAAAAATATTAGTTGTGTTCTTTTTGTTTTTCTTGAAGTTTACCATAAGACATGGATATGAACTTCAAATAGTTTATAGTTTGAATATATATAATTTTTTTTAGGCTATAAGTTAAAATAAAGTCATTGGCAACAAAACAGTCCTCTTGCAGACAGCACATGATTATTCATTAGTTATGTTACTCTCTGTCTTCTCCATTTGGAAATACTTGCATTATTCCTTCCAAAATTTCAGTGGTATTCAATTATGTTCCACATGTAAATTTGCCATGAAATTTAAGCTCTAGGACCCCTTACTTGAACTGGCCTTTGTAAGATCCTGTTCCTACTCTCATTACTGTTAATTCGGTATTATTTTTCTTAAAAAAGCATTAAGATTAGACTTTGCAAAAGCTGGACTGGTTCCTGGTTCCCCATGAAGAGCTTTTTCCACCTTGGCGGTAGGTGGAGGCATTGTTTTTGCCGTGTTTTCTCTAAGGTGAACCATGTGGCTCACAACATAATCTTATCCTCTTCCTCCTCATACAGCAGGCAGGTTTCATTTTGACTTTAATGATGCTTGTATTTCATTACTTCTTCATGTGGGATTTCCTGATGATGAGAAAAATTAGTCTTTTAAAAAATATGCAAACAATTCTTGAAAATATGTTTGTGGTTTAAATTGTGTCTGTATCACTTTTCGGCCTTCCCCACATCCAATTCTAGTTTTTAAAGAGAACCACTGTTAACCATTTTTGTCTGTCTCTCCAGATCGCCCTGCATTTTCCTACATGTACTCTGAAAAATTAAAATTATAATTCTGTTAATAAACAATCATGTCATGTATATTTCTCCACAAAATCATTTATTTGGCAATATATCTGGGATTTCTTTCCCATCCGTACATACAGGTCTATATCATTCTTTTAAAATCTTCAGTAGTTTTCATGGATCTTCTAATTAACCATCCACCAATTGATAATATTCCGGTTATTTCTCATTTTTACTGTTATAAATATTACTATATCAAACATTTCTATAGATGGATTGGCTTTGGTACTTGTATAAACATTTTCTGTGAGGTAGATTTGTTGAATTTTATTTGATACTGCCAAATTGTTCTCTTTAGGCCTGTGCCAGTTATATTCTCACTAATAATTATTTCTATTGAATTTATCACCATAAGCAGAATTGTGTGTTCCTATGCAATGAATTTATATGTTTGAATTTGGATATTTCCAAAAGAGTATTCCAAAATGTTTGTACCAATTTTCATTCCCATCAGCAATATGTGGGAGTTCCAGTTCTGCAACTTTGCCAGTATTTGGTGTTGTCACTTACTAAAATTTTTGTTATTATGAAGGGTGTGCTATGGTATCTTGCTTTTATTTTAATCAGCATTTTCCTGTTGACCTAAGCCATTAACCATCTTTGCAGATGTCTATTGGCCATTGGGATACTCTTCTTTGTAGAGTTTCTGTTTGTCTTTTGTCCATTTAAAAAACAAATTAGCTGTCTTATTCTTACTGATATATAGGATATAAGTGATTTTAGGGATATATCTATACATATATATACATATATATAGTATACTCTTTGGGTTGCCTTTTCATTGTTTTAATAGGATATGTTGATGAACAGAAGTTTTAATTTTAATATAGTCTAATTTATCTGTCTTTTCCTTTGTGGTTAGTGATTTTTGTGCCTCATTTAAGGAATATTTTCTTACACTCAAGATGATAAGGGTATCTTCTACTTTATCTTCTAGATGTTTTGTCTTTCACATTGAGATCTACAATCCACCTGAGTTGTTTTTACTGTATGGTATAAGCTAGGAGTCAAGATTTATTTTATTCTCTCTGAATATTTAATTGATATAGCACCATTTATTAAAAAGATCATTTTCACCCCTGGCATATAGTGTTACTTTTTTCATAAATCAAATGACTATGTAGGTCAACTCCCTAATCTATTCCATTAGTCTATATCTCTATCCTTATGACATGATCATACTTTCTTAATTAATAAGCTATAAAATAAGTCTTGATATCTGGTACTATATGTCCTCCAGTTTTATTCTTCAAAATTATCTGATCTATTCTTGACACTATGCACTTTTT
>PITA01017647.1:0-42356 GCA_004023965.1 Spilogale gracilis | reverse complement strand
GTGTTTCAAGATTCATTCCCCATTCCCCACACCCAGTGCTCCACGCTTTAGGTGTCCCCAGTACCCACCACCAGGCTCTCCCATCCCTCCACCCCCCTCCCTCCAAGTCCCTCAGTTTGTTTCTGTGTTCAAAATCTCTGTTGTTTCGTTTCCCTCCCTAGATTACCCTAGTTCCCATTTGCTTTCCTTCTGCCACTGTTGCAAAGGTTACTCTTAACTGAATTTTTAAATCCTGTTTTTCAGCAGGCATTTAAGATAAAAGAGACATTTAGGTGACTTAGTATTCAAATTACATGTATTATAAATTACCTATGCCTTCATGTCATTATACCAAATGTGTGTGTGGTTAATAATTTGGAAATACTCTTCTGCCTTAATTTTGGAAGTAATCTGTTATGTGTTTATCTAGTTCCTTCAGTTTTCTCCCTAAATAAGCCCTGTATGCTTTCTGTTAGACTATGTTGAGTCACTATTGCATTTAAGCTTTGCAGGTTGAGAAATTAGGCCGTCTGAGATCTACCTTTCCTCCCCGTTTGAATTGTTGAGTTATTTACACAGACTCTGCCACTAAGCTAAAATGATTATTTTTTATTTATACACACACACACACGCACACGCACACACACACACACACACACACACAATGGCTTATGTAATCTGAAACCCCAGATGAACTAAAGGAGAGAATGACTTCTTTTTGTAATTTTATTTCCATTAGTAGAGAGTGATTCCAACAAATATTTCAGAGCAGTAAGAAGCAGAGTTGTTTTTGAAGCTGTGTTTTAGGCTCCTCTCTTCTTCCCCCATGACTTTGGAGATTGGGTTCTGGAGATTTCCCTTGAAGAAATTAATAGCTTTATTTTTTTCCAGTATGGTCATTTCTGCACTGGAATTTTTTTTTTTTTAAAGATTTTGTTTATTTGACACTTTGACACACAGAGAGAGAGATCACAGGTAGGCAGAGAGGCAGGCAGAGAGAGAGGGAAGCAGACTCCCTGCCGAGCAGAGAGCCCGATGTGGGACTCGATCCCAGGACTCTGGGATCATGACCTGAGCCAAAGGCAGAGGCTTAACCCTCTGAGCCACCCAGGCACCCTCTGCACTGGAATTTTTAAACAAGTATTCATACTCTTATTCCTTAAACTCCTTACTTTTTTAAATCTCCTAAAATGATTCCTTTAATCATTTTAACTTGGCTATGAGAGATTTGTCAGGATAATTGTTTACAATTAAGATTACTTATATAATGGACTCTGACACATTGCTGGTTCTAGGCCTTTTTTTTTTCCCTTGTGTGAAATTAGGGAGCTAGATTAGTGATCTCAAGAAGCTTTTAGTTTAAAGGACTGTAATGCTATGATTCAGGACATTTCATTATTACTGCATCCTTCTGGCTTTTATTTCTTGCTTTCTTTCCTCTTATTTATCATAATTGACAAAGCTTGCTCTATCTTCTAGCTATATAGTTCCAAAGAAAGTTCTTAAAGGAACATTAGGTACCAAAGTTTTTGATGGTTTCTTAGGAGGATAGGATGAGAAAGTACACTTTATACTTGTCATTTTAAATAGCCTTCTAGTTTCTTTTTTTCAAATATAGTTCAAATCTATTTATATCCTGCAATAGCGTCTTGATCCCAGAGTCCTTGTATGCTTTCAAGGACTTTATTTCTGCATTTAGGTAATTTTATTCGAAACAGTACGGACTTTACTTCCCTAATTTTTATTTTTGCCTTTTAAAAAGCCCTCATTTTTATCTCCTTTTTCCTGTCCTTCTGATTTTGCATGATTTGGCTCTGTCTGTGCCTAACTTCAGCTTGATTGAGCACACAGTAGGAAAATAAACCATAAAGGATTTAAATTTCCTGAACTGTAGAGCCACATTAAACTAGCAAACAAAGGCGCATTTGGGTGGCTCGGTGGGTTTAGTATCTGATTCTGGGTTTCCACTCAGGTTGTGATCTCATGGGTTTTGGGATTGAGCCCCACTTAGTGCTCTGTGCTTACTTAGCAAGGAGTTTGCTTGGGATTCTCTCCTCTGTCCCTCCCCTACTCATGCACTCTCTCTCTTGCTCTCCTCTCTAAAATAAGTAAATCTTAAAAAAAGCAAAACAAAACAAAACAGGGCGCCTGGGTGGCTCAGTGGGTTAAAACCTCTGCCTTCAGCTCAGGTCATGATCTCAGGGTCCTGGGATCAAGGCCCACATCGGGCTGTCTGCTTGGCAGGGAGCCTGCTTCCTCCTCTCTGCCTGCCTTTCTGCCTACTTGTGATCTCTCTCTCTCTCTCTGTCAAATAAATAACTAAATCTTAAAAATAAAAAAGAAAATAAAAAATAAATAAACAAGCAAAAGAAGCCATTTCTTTGATGATGACAGGGAAGTGGACATTTTAGGGAAAATGAAAATTAGAGTTTAAAAATTAATCTTTATAGGAAATAAGAATATCAAGGTACAGTGTATGACTTAGAGTGTCCATAAAAATACCTTATATGGTCTATTTATTTAATGGTCTATTTATATGGTCTATTATTTAAAATAATTCAGCAATCATTAATTTTTGGTTTTGTGTGTTTAAAAGTTTAGTTATAAACAAAACAAAAAAGCCCAACTTTAAGGAATCTGTTATCTTACTTTTCCCCTAGTTTTGATAGACTAAACAAAACCATAAAAATAAAATGTCAGTTTTAGAGAAACAAAATTAATTGTTGTTTTTCTGGATTATCTTCCAAGCTGTCAAGCAGAGATAGAAAGAACTCATTTAAAAAAAAAGCCTAACATGGGGCTCCATTTCAGGACCCTGAGCTCATGACCTGAGCTAAAACCAAGAGTCAGGCACTTAACTGACAGCGCCATCCAGGCACCCCTCATTTATAAAATTTTTTATTGTGATAAAACATACATAAAGTGAAATTTACTATTTTAACCAGTTGTACATGTACAAATTTGTGATATTAAGTACATTCACATTGCTGTGTAAAAAGGGACTCAGGTTTTGAAGTTTTTATTTAAATTCCAGTTAGTTAACGTATGGGCACAATATTTACTTACTGTTCTCATCACAGTAAGTGTGCTCCTTAATTCCCATTGCCTATTTCGCCCACCTCTTCTCTGGTAACCATCACTTTGTTCTTTATAGTTAAGAGTCTGTTTCTTAGGGGCACCTACCTGGGTGGCTCAGTCAGTTAAGGGTCTGACTTGATCTAAGCTCAGGTCTGGATCTGAAGGTTGTGAGTTCAGGCTCCACGCTGGGCTTCATGCTGGGCATGGAATCTACAGAAAGAAAAAAAAGAAGTCTGTTTCTTGGTTTGCCTTTCTCTCTTCCCCTCCCCCCTTGGCTCATTTGTTTGTTTCTTAAATTGCACATATGAGTGAAATCATGTGGTATTTGTCTTTTTCTGACTTAGTTCTCTTAGCATCATACTCTCCTCCACCTACATCCATGTCATTACAAATGACAAGCTTTTATTCTTTGTTATGACTGAGTAATATTCCATTATTCCCATATTCCCACCTCTTCTTTATCCATTCATTACTCAGTGGACACTTGAGCTATTTCCAGAATTTGGCCATTATAGATAATGCTGCTAAAAAATACATTGGGATACATGTATTCAAAAAAGGACTCACTTTAAGGAAAGGAAATGAAGGAACCTTCACTACCAAATCACGTTCATTGAATGTAAACTTTTACCACTGGAAATTTTGTCTAATAAATTTCTGAGCTATTATCAGGAATGTCTGCTTGTCCTTTCATCATCTTTAAGGATTTCTGAAACTTGAAGTCTTGCTTGGGTGTAGACAAAATTCTCTGATGTGTGATTTGCTGTGAGCATCTATTTTATACTGTAGGAAACAAGAGAGTACCTAGTAAATAAATAAGAAACAAGAATCTTAGGCAAGGTCCAATGAAGGTCTTGGCATTATGTTTTAGAAAGGTAGGTTTGAAAACAATCAAATATCTGAAGACGCTGTGTCCATGTATAAAAATGCACTTCCAATATCAGTGTAAGTGTATTACTTATATTAGTTTTTTTCTTAAGATTTTATTTATTTGAGAGAGAGAGTAAAAGAGAGAAAGAACACAAGCAATGGGGAGGGCCAGAGGAAGAGGGGGAAGCAGGCTCCCCACTGAGCAGGGAGCCCAATACGAGGCTTGATCCCAGGACCCTGAGATTATGATCTGAGCCAAAGGCAGACACTCAACCAACTGAGCCACCCAGGCGCCCCAACTTACATTAGTTTTTTAAAATTACTTTCCTTCTTTTTTTTTTTCTTAAGATTTTATTTATTTATTTGACAGAGATACAGAGAGAGAGCACAAGTAGAATGAGCAGCAAGCAGAGGGAGAGGGAGAAGCGGGCTCTCCACCGAACTGGGAGCCCAGTGTGGGGCTCAATTCCAGGACCCTGGGATCATGACTCAGGTCATGAGCCTAAGGCAACCACTTAACCAATTGAGACACCTAGGCACCCCACTTTTCTTTTAACATTGGCTCTTTTGTGGTACTTAAGACCACAGTGCAGAACTCAGATTTTTTAATTCATTTTATTCATTTATTTGACAAGATGCTTATAGTGCCTCTGTTACTAGGTGCTGCTCTGAGTATTTTATAGACTTAGTTCCCATAATTCTTACAACAACCTTATGAAGTTAGTAATGTTAGTATCATCAGTTTGTAGAAGTGGAAGCTAGAAGTAGATTTAATAACATGCCTGTGGTCACATGCTGGTAAGTAGTAAAGTCAGGATTTAAATTCAGGTTGTCTGGCTCTAGAGACTACACAGTTACACTTGTTGCCTCTCTGACCTTTTCTTTTTTTTTAAGATTTTATTTTATTTTATTTTTAAAGATTTCATTTATTTGTCAGGGAGAAAGAATGTACAAGCAGGGGAAGCAGCAGGCAGAGGGAAAAGCAAGCTCCCCATTGAGCAGGGAGCACCATGTAGGACTCCATCTCAGGACTCTGAGATCATGACCTGAGCTAAAGGCAGATGCTTAACTGACTGAGTCACCTAGGTGTCCCAAGATTTTGTTTACTTTAGAGAGACTGCTCAAGCACACTCCATGCTCAGCATGGAGCTGGTTGAGGAGCTCAATCTCAGGACCCTGACAACGAGATCTGAGCCATAACCAAAGTCAAATGCTTAACCAACTGAGACCCCCAGGTGCCTCTTTCCTGATCCTTTTCTTTTTGTCAACTCAAACTATTTTATTCTATTCCTGTGATTTGATTATTTTAATCTCTACAGAAGCAAATACACAATACTTAAAGCATTCATTCCATGTATATTCCTATGAAAAGCAGACAGGAGGATTGAATCTTATCTTCTAACCTCCAGGAAAAGTCAGTTAAAGGAAGGCTACAAGTTTAAATAAGGCATCAAATTTTCCTTTGTTTTCTGATAACAGAAGTGCTGTCTGGAGAAGAGCCATAATACAGTACTCATGTATTTCAGTTTAAACTATGTTGTTCCTATGAATACCTTCACAGGCAGTTCTTCCCATTCCTAAGTTTTAGAAATCATTTTGAGAGAATGAAGGCCTATAGCACTGTAAAAACTGATAATGATTTTTTATTGTTGTCTAACAACCCTCTGCCCCCAAAATGTAGGGAAAAGGCTCTAAGAAAAAGATTTTTAGGGGTGCCTGGGTGGCTCAGTTGGTTAAGCAACTGCTTTTGGCTCAGGTCACGATCCCGGAGACCCGGGATGGAGTCCAACATCGGGCTCCCTGCTCTGCGGGAAGCCTGCTCCTCCCTCTCTCACTCCCATTGCTTGTGTTCCCTCTCTTGCTGTGTTTCTCTCTGTCAAATAAATAAAATCTTAAAAAAAAAGAAAAGAAAAGAAAAAGATTTTTAAAAGACAACAGGGGGCACCTGGGTGGCTCAGAGGGTTACGCCTCTACCTTCGGCTTGGATCATGATCTCAGGGTCTTGAATTGAGTCCCACAGCAGGCTTTCTGCTTGGCGTGGAGCCTGCTTCTCCTTCTTTCTGTGCCTGTCTCTCTGCCTATTTGTGATCTCTCTCTCTGTCAAATAAATAAATAAAATCTTTTAAAAAATAAATAAAAATAAAAGAGAACAACCTTTTTATCTCTCTTGTAATTGCAGTTGAGGATTACTTTGCTATATTCTCAATAGATTCATTAAAAGTGTACATTTTGTGTAATGACAGTGTATAGCCAAAAAAATCTGAAGCAGAAAACCTCATTTAATGCCTTGTATCCAGTGTCTGTCTGGTTAACGTTGATAGTGTTAACCACAGATCTCTGGCAGTACTTAACCTCTTTTTTTGGATTCTTCTTATCTAAAAGGCAAATGCTGGTATTTGGAGTTTGACTGGGGTCCATTCATTACAATTCCCATGAGCTGCTTTAGAATTGAACAAAGACAGAACTGAATGGCTGTAAGCATGCAAAGTTGTGTTTAGGGCTCTCAAATGCAGCTTTAAAAAACTTTTTAATTTTTTCTTTCTTATGAACAGATTGAAGACCAGCTTTCCATATACCAATCGCTGCACAAATCCAGGCTATTTGTTAAGTCCAGTTACAGTACAAAGAAACATATGTGGAGAAAATGCTAGCGTGAAGGTCTCCATTGAAATTGAAGGATTTCAGCTGCCAGTTACTTTTACATGTGATGGTAGGTTTGTAGTTCCCCAGCCATCTTGTTTTGCTCTGATTAGGGAGAAATGTTTAAAATGTTATTTTAATCATTATTGACCCTGTTATGATTAGGTATCCTTTTAAAAAATTTTGTGGGATGTGTGTGTGTGTGTGTGTGTGTGTGTATGTGTGTGTGTTAAAATACTTAACATTCATTGGTTACCCTTTTCAAAAATATGGCATTCATTTTGGTAATTTTCTGGTTAGGACTAGTGGGAAAATAGTTTACCTTTATTACTGCATATTTCTGTGAAAAATGCTGAGTAATTTTGATTAATTGGTGGCTCTTGGCCAAGGTCCCAAATCATGAGATTGAAAGGTTAATTATAGTCCATTTCTTTTTTTTCTTTCCTTTTTTTTTTCTTTTTTTCATTTTATGGCAACAAGAATGTTTATAAAGAGCTGTCAGTGAAATTGAAATTCCAGGTATTTTGCTAAACTCCTCCAAGGAGAACATAATTCTCCTTTGGTTCTAACTCTCTCTCCCAAATTTGATGTGGATATCCTTTCTAGAAATGTATCCTAAAGTCTGTAGGAAATTTTTTGTCATAGTTTGAGTTTCATGATGTATATTATTTTAATGGAATTCCAATAGTAGAATAAGAGCTTATAGTTCTATAGTACTTTGGCCTAAAAATGATGCCTTTTTTTTTGTAATGGTTATGACTAGGGATATGTACAATATTTGGATATTTTCTTTGTAGCTTTGCACTTTTCAAGGCTCTTTGAAAAAAATATAAATCTGAAACAAAAATATTAGCCAACTATAACAATTATTCTTTTAGTTTCAAAGGAAGAACTAGGGGCGCCTGGGTGGCTCAGTTGGTTAAGCAACTGCTTTTGACTCAGGTCATGATCCTGGAGTTCCGGGATTGAGCCCCGCATCGAACTCCCTGCTTGGTGGGAGGCCTGCTTCTCTCTCTCTCACTCCCCGGGCTTGTGTTCCCTCTCTGGCTGTGTTTCTCTCTGTCAAATAAATAAATAAAATCTTTTAAAAAATAAAGTAATTCCCCAAATCTAAAGTATGTTTTATAAGTATAGTTCTTCCTTTTTTTAAAAAAAGATTTTATTTATTTATTTGACAGAGAGAAACACAGCCAGAGAGGGAACACAAGCAGCAGGAGTGAGAGGGAGAAGCAGGCTTCCCGCCAAGCAGGGAGCCTGATGTGGGGCTTGATCCCAGGTCTCTGGGATCCTGACCTGAGCTGAAGGTAGTCACTTAACCAACTGAGCCACGCAGGCACTTCGATTTGGGGAATTATTTAAAACCCTTATGTTCTAAGAATTACTACTAAAACTGAAGTAATTAAAGGTCAGTAGACCCCTTGATAGAAATAGTAAGCATTGATGCATTGATGACAATTTTTTTTCTTTTTTTATTTTTAGACTTTATTTATTTGACAGAGAGAGAGAGATCACAAGTAGGCAGAGAGGCAGGCAGAGAGAGAGGAGGAAGCAGGCTCCTTGCTCAGCAGAGAGCCCGATGTGGGCCTTGATCCCAGGACCCTGAGTTCATGACCTGAGCTTGAAGGCAGAGGCTTTAACCCACTGAGCCACCCAGGCGCCCAATGACAAATGTTTTAATTTGTATAAAATTTTGACTTGATATAACAAGATATGATTACTTTTTGAGAAAATATCCCAATTGCCTATTGTTTGGTTCTTCATAAATGTGCACATTTACAATACACATCTCTATTAAGAAACTTAACCATAAATGATAAATGTTACCATACAATTGACTATTCAGAAAAGTACCCATTGCATTAATATTTTATGGCCTTTTTTGCCAATCTGTTGATTTTCATGAAGTCTGAACTGAGTATTTCTAAATTGAACGTAGGAGCTCTAAGTATAGAAATCGATTACTTTAAAAAGTTACTTAATTTTTAGTGTGTTGTAATCTTAGTATCCAGCTATTGTCATGAGCGATAAATGAACAATATATGAGCGATAATTGAACAATACTTCCTACTTGCTGTGTTTTTACTTCTTTGGAAAATTTATCAGAAACATGTCAAACATTTAAAATGGTGGGGGTTTTTTCCTTATGATTTGGTTTAAATCATTGTTTGCTAGATACTGCTAAATGTCAGCCTTTCTGGAGAAGTCTGTAATAGGAAGATGGCTTTCTTAGCTTAGATCTGCCCTGTCTAATACAGTAACACTAGCCCCAGGTAGCTATTGAGTACTTGAAATGTGGCTAATATAGATTGAGATATGTGCTATATGTGTAAAATATACAGTTGATTTCAAAGACCCAGTTTTAAAAGAAATAAGATGTGTCATTGGTAGTTTTAAAATGCTGGTTACATGATGCAATGACATTTTGGATTTATTAGGTTAAATAAGATGTGTTGAAATTAGCTTCACCTGTTTTTACTTTTTTCAGTCTGGCTAGTAGAAAATCTTAAATTCTTTATGTAACCTACATTATATTTCTATTGTATAGTGCTCTCTTAAATGATAAGAATTACATTCTCAAGTGTATAGAGTGAAATGAGCAAAATGAAAATGATGCGTCTTTTACAGTGAGTTCTACTGTAGAAATCATTATAATGCAAGCCCTTTGCTGGGTACATGATGACTTGAATCAAGTAGATGTTGGCAGCTATGTTCTGAAAGTTTGTGGTCAAGAAGAAGTGCTGCAAAAGTAAGTATTCATTTAACTACTGAGCAACATCTTTGGAAATTTAATTTTAAGGAGTTAAATTAGAAAAATTTCAAGTTAAATTTGTAATCCAAGAATACTTTGGGTCCTACTAAATTGATTCATTGGATCAATATGCTTATATTGAGATATACTTTGTTTAAGATGTGTTTAAGACAATGGGAGGTTATCACTCATATTTAAAATGTAGTATTGTGGGGCGCCTGGGTGGCTCAGTTGGTTGGGCGACTGCCTTCGGCTCGGGTCATGATCCTGGAGACCCGGGATCGAGCCCCACATTAAAAAAAAATAATAATAAAAAAATAAAAAAAAAATAAAATGTAGTATTGCTCTTAAGCTTATAGTCTTAAATGGGAAAAATGGTGAGTAATTGGTTGATAAGTGAATTTAATGTCTCTTCTCTTTGTGCTAAGAGTCGATAGTTACATCATTATAGATTCCATTTTCCTTTTGTAGAATGTACTATACTTTTCACACAGTGGTCAGCTATGACTTCCTTTTAATTGCTTGAAATAATCATTTTTTTCTGAACCAGATAATTTATTGTATCTAGCTTTTAGTTTGGTAACTTTACAGATTTTATTATTTTAGGTTACTTGAAATGCCCTGTCCTTGTTTTTCTTATTTTCTTTTTCATCTTCATCTTCTTTCTTCTGTGCTGTGACTTTTACTCATGTAGAATTATTCTTTTATTTAAGTGCCCACATTTGGTTAAAAAAACCATCTCAGCATTTTACCATTCTCTTCAGTTTCTGATGCAGATACAAGTTATATTTTACTCTTATTACCTCTGTAATTTCTACTTTGAGAATAACATTGATGAATGGTTAATATGTTTTAATAGTAATCATTGCCTTGGAAGCCATGAATATATTCAAAACTGCCGAAAATGGGACACAGACATTAAACTACAACTTTTGACCTTCAGCGCAATGTGCCAAAATCTAGCCCGAACAGTAAGTATGTACCTTATAACTGAATTGCATTTAGTTGAATCTGAGTAATTCTTCTAATTAGCCAATTTGCAATTTGTACAGTCTCCAAGATTTCTGGGTCGGACTGGTAAATGGATTGGAATGAGGAACAAATTCTATCCATAACCAGGGTTTTCAGCAAATGGAGGGAGCTTTTCAATCACGGAGTCTTAGCATACTACTCTGAGCTGGAGGCATATTTGAAAATCAAAGTGGAGGAAATAAAAGTTTGATTTGTAGTAGTTTTACACAAGAATGAAAACATTGGGGTCAAAGAGAAATGAGAAAGGAGGAAAGATTTTGAATACGAAATATGGTTTGGGGGAAGAAAAGATCCACATTGACTTTTGCATCAAATGGAGAAAAATACATTATTCTGCACCAAATGAAAACTACTTCTCTTCTAAAAATACAGTACTTTCTTTTGAAGTTAAAGCAAATTAGGAAATTAAGCTGTTTTATTATTATATGAACACTTGATAAACTAATCTTTAAAGAGAATTATTCTTCATTTGGTAGAACTTGGATAGAAAAATAGCAGTCATTTCTACTTTATTTTCTTAGGTTTTACTCCTGTGTTTCATAGAATTTATTTCAGATGGGTGAAAACTATATCATGAAATTCAGTATATTTTAGTAGTCTTTAGTGACTTTTCTTCAGTTTCTTAAAAAAATGATGTTTTTCAATATGTTTATGTACTAAAGTATGGCAGAAAAGACTGGTACTTTGTTGTTGGTAAGTTTGGGGAAAATTTGATTATCATTAGAAAAATAATGCAGACATTCAGATGATTTCTTGTCCATCTGATCCAACCCCACCATCATTTTCATTTGGCTGTCAGCCATCCTTAAAAGTGTTCTGTTTTGGGACACCTGGGTGGCTCAGTCGGTTAGGTGGGTGCCTTCATCTCAGGTCATGATCCCAGGGTCCTGGGATCAAGCCCCACATCAGGCTCCCTGCTCAGCAGGGAGTCTGCTTCTCCCTCTGCCTTTCCCTCAGCTTGTGCTGTCTCTTTCTCTGAAATAAATAAATAAAATCTTGGGGTACCTGGGTGGCTCAGTTGGTTAAGCCACTGCCTTTAGCTCAGGTCATGATCCTGGAGTCCCGGGATCGAGTCCCACATTGGACTCCCAGTCCCGCAGGGAGTCTGCTTCTCCCTCTGACCTTCTCCCCTCTCATGCTTGCTCTCACTCTCTCTCTCTCAAATAAATAAATAAAATCTCAAATAAATGAACTCTTAAAATTAAAAAAATAAATAATTGTTTTGTTTTTTAAAGCTCTTTATTCTTTTGTTATAGAACAGAAGTAGTTATTACTTTGGGAACTACTTATTTATCAGAAATTAGACTTAAAAATATTTATTTTTTTATTTATAAAATAAATTTTTCAGTGTATTGATTTACTTTTTTTTCCTGACTCAGTTATAAATAATATTTAATTCTGATAATATTTTAGCCTCTGTTCTGAAAAATCACTTTAGTTTTAAGAATTTATCAAACACTTAACTATATTGAATTTGGCAATAGAAAGAACAAAGAGTGGATTTTATTTTTCTGCTAAAAATGTGTGTATACATATTTTTTTTAGACAGAAGATGATAAAACACCTGTGGATTTAAACTTACACCTGCATCAAATAGAAAAACCTTACAAAGAAGTCATGACAAGGTGTGGCATCTAAAACATTAATTACAGGTTTTCAGACTTTGCTTTTGGATGTGAATACCTTTATTTTGGTGAATGAAACAAAACATTTGTGTATAGTATCCTTCAGTCACAATAACTATTCTTTATTTCAGATACCCTGTTGAAGAACTTTTAGATTCTTATCACAACCAAGTAGAACTGGCTCTTCAAATTGAAGTACGTCTTAATTTACATTTTGGCTTGATGACTTTATAAAGGATTCTTGCCTTTGTTCTGTCTTAAATATTAGTGTGGTATTGGAGGAAATATTTTAAAAGGATGAATTAAACTATATTCTTGATGTTGATGTTTGATGAGTTGTCTTCTGACCCATTTTGTTAACCAAAGTTCTCAATATTGTATGAGTCTACACTTTACCTCACTTCAGCTTTATTACTAAGAGGAGTCTTCAGTTCAATTTAGAAAGCATTGACTGAATGTTTACTATATGCTAGATGCTGGAGTTACGAAAATGAAAGATCCTAGCCCCCATTTACCAGGAACTTAAAACTAGTGATGGATTTAAACAAAATTTCAATGTAGTATAATAAATGTAGTATAGAGGTACACGTTGGGTTCTTTGGGAGATGAAAGAAGAGCACTCTTCCAACTTGAGAGTTCGTGGAAAGCTTCTAAGAAGGGAATTTGTCTGAGCCAAGTCAACAGGATGGGTTAGCTAGAAGACAGTTGGGAAAGGCATGTGAACCTAAGCACACAGATGTGTTACAGATGTGTAAATATATGCACTTCTGTAATAGAGTACAGAGTGTGACAGAAAGATGGGGAGAGGATGCTGGAGATATCAGATAAAAGTTATCACCTTATAATCCATGCTAACTTTTACTCTGTCCTCTAGATTAGAGGGCCATATCCAGTCCACTTTCTACTTTTGTAAATAATTTTTGGAACACAGCCACACCCATTAGGTTACGTATTTTCTGTGACTGCATTTATGCTCTAATACTAGAGTTGAGTAGTTGGGACAGATACTGTATATTCTGCAAAACCTAAGCAATTTACTATTTGCTATTTTATAGAGAAGGTTTGCTGACTCCTGTTCTAGCCATTTAAGGTATTTTTAGCTGATAATAGTTGGTGGGTTGGGGTGGGTGACTTGTTTAGTCCTAAGCTTTGAAATCACTCTGACCATGCTATGGAAGTTAGATTGAGTTCTGGCAGGACTGGTTTCAGGGAGACTACTTAGGAAGGTTTTCTGTAGTAGTCCAAGTGAAAGATAATGAGTATGGCCAAGGCAAGAAGGAGGGATCTGATTGACAATATTCAGGAGATAAAATTGGCAAGATTTTGGTAAGTAATGAGATGTAAAAGAATAAATAGTGTAGGATGACTGTCAGATTTCTAGCTTCTAATAACCTTGCCAGCATATAAACATATTCATTTATTCTATAAATATTTGTTGAATATCTTCTCACTGTGAGACCTGTTGTAGGTGCTAAGGATATGCCAGCGAACAAATGAAACTGTAATCCCATTCTTAGTTTATATTCTAGTTGGATGAGACAGACAATAAAACTAGCAAAAACATATGCTACATCAGGTGGTAAGCACTACAGAGGAAAATAAAGGAGGGTAATTTAATAAAATAAAGGAGTTGCATTTCAACTTTTGTATTCAGAGAAGGCCTCAAGAAGATGAATTTGAACAAAGAAGCGAGAGAGGAGAGAAGCTATCTGGTTACCTAGGGGAGGTGGAGGCTGCTGGTATACATAAGGTTTGTCTTTCTAGCTAGAATAGTGTGAGGAAGGGGGGAAGAATGGAAACAAATCAATTAGGAAGATGTTTTGCTAACTGCAGAGGGTGGCTAGGGGTGAGGGGTAGGGGAGGGAGAAACCAGGGGAGGGCAAATTTGGGTGGAAGATGAACTTAATTTTGGACTTTGTGATGACTTCTATTCATCTTAATAGCAATGTTAAGTAGGTAGAGCCGGATACAGGGCTGACCTGAGCTAGTCAATAATCAGATGAAGTCAAGAGTCAGACACTTAACTGACTGAGCCACCCAGGTGCCCCTTTGTTATCTTTACTTTTAATGCTTTTCTCCTAGATATTTGCATGACTTACCCATCAGTTTATTAAGGTCTGCACTCACATGTCTTATCACAGATGTCTTCATGACCATCTTATCTAAAATAGTGACTAAAAAATAAAATTATTAAAGTAGTGACTATCATTTACTATCCATATTTTACACTTATTGTACCCAATAGATGTATATAATTCAGTGATTTCTTTTATTAAATACATAGAGTTGTATAATTATCCCCACAATCCAGTTCTTTTTTTTTTTTTTTTAATATTTTATTTATTTATTTGACAGAGAGAAACACAGCCAGAGAGGGAACACAAGCAGGGGCAGTGAGAGAGGGAGAAGCAGGCTTCTCACCGGGCAGGGAGCCTGATGTGGGGCTTGATCCCGGGTCTCCGGGATCATGACCTGAGCCGAAGGCAGTTGCCCCCCCATCTGAGCCACCCAGGCGCCCCACAATCCAGTTCCTTAGAACATTTTCATCACACCCAAAAGTTTCCATTTACTACTTTGCAGTCATTCCCCATTCCCACAGATAATGCCTGATCTGGTTTCCTGGCTTGATAGATTCACCTTTAATGGAGATGTCATGTAAATGGAATTATGCCCTGTGGAATCTTTTACATCTGATTTTTTTTTCATGTACCATACTGTTTTTAAGCTCTGTTGATGTTGTATATAAGTTGTAGTGTGTATCCACAGTTTACAACTTCTTTTTATTGCTAAATACTTTCATTGTATGGATACACCATATTTTGTTTTTATCTGGTCACCAAATAATAGACATTTTGACAGTTTACAGTTTTTAGTTATGAGTAATACTGCTATAAACATTCACGTATAAGTCTTTGTACATTTTAATTTAGGTTTTAGGGGAGATCAGGAAGTTTCAGAAGTTTTGATTCCTACAGGCCTTAATTTTCTAGTGATAATGTGTTAATTTATTTTAGTAAAATGAAGTTAGGGTAGCAGCAAATGTTTTGAGCCAAGGAATAATGGTTTGATTTCATATTATAAGAAGAATGGGAAAGAGAACTGACCAAGAACAAGTAGAAGGAGTGTTAAGTGGCATGCAGGTTCCTGCTGAAATTAAGGAATACTGAATCTGTACAGTTCTGAGATTTTCTTTGAAAGTATTCAGTTCCCTGGTAGAAGAAGCAGAGATTAGTATCTGAGCTCAAAGACTTTGTTTAGTCAGAGTGAATGTGTGAGAACAAAGGAGATTATGATTAGATTATGATATAATTAAGATTCTGATAGGGTATAGTTTTGAGGTTGAAGAGCTATGAATTTTCCACATGGACATTTATATAACTGAGGCTTATTATGGGATTATAGGATAGAAAGTCAGAGCAAAAATAGGGTGTACAGTGGGGGAAATGCCTACATGTCAATTGCTAGGCAGATCAGGCCGTAAGAGGCCAAGTTAGAAGACAGAAAATACAGTAGTAGGTGCGCCTGGGTGGCTCAGTTGGTTAAACAACTGCCTTCAGCTCAGGTCATGATCCCGGAGACCCGGGATTGAGTCCCACATCGGGCTCTCTGCTAAATAAAATTTTTTCAAAAAAAAAGAAAATACAGTAGTAAAACAAGGAAAATTAAAGAGTCAATTAGTAAATGATAGTTAATTACTATAAAGGGTTAAAGAAGATTCTAAAGCAGGATTTGGCATATTATGGCTTGCATGCTAAATCTAGCCTATTGCCTATTTTTGTAAATAAAGTTTTATTGGAACACAGCCATGCTTATTGGTTCATGTATTACCTGTATCTGTTTTCACACCATAATAGCAGAGTTGAATTGTGACAGAGACTTTGTGACCCACAAAGCCTACCAGAAAGTAGTTACTTTCTGGCCTTTAAAAGATTTTTATTTTATTTACTTGACAGAGAGAAACACAGCCAGAGAGGGAACACAAGCAGGGGGAGCGAGAGAGGGAGAAGCAGGCTTCCTGCCGAGCAGAGAGCCCGATGTGGGGCTCGATCCTGGGTCCGGGGATCATGACCTGAGCTGAAGGCAGTAGCTTAACCAACTGAGCCACCCAGGCACCCCACTTTCTGGCCTTTAAAAAGTTTGCCAATCATGCTCTGAGGGGTCCAGCCTAATAATAGGTGTGGAAAAAGCAGCTGTCAGCTCTAGGTTGAGAAACAATGGACAGTGAAGGAATTGTAAGGAAAGGACTTATAAACAGAACCTCCCCTCCAACCTCAGGCTGAAATACAGCCTCTTTTTTTTTTTTAATCCAGCCTCTTCTTTTTTCTTTCTTTTTTTTTTTTTTTAACATTTTATTTCTTTATTTGACACAGAGAGAGATCACAGGCAGGCAGAGAGAGAGGAGGAAGTAGGCTCCCCGCTGAGCAGAGAGCCAGATGCCGCCTCAATGGACCTCAGGACCCTGAGATCATGACCTGAGCTGAAGGCAGAGGCTTAACCCACTGAGCCACCCAGGCACCCTAAGTCCAGCCTCTTCTAAGAGCGTTTGGCTATCAAAGGAACACATAGGTTGCCTATATAGCAAAGAAACTTCAAAGAGTTGTCAGATTGGGAGACCGTGTCCTGGGGTGGGGGTGGGGGGCGGCAGCTGGAGTGGTCTTTGAGGATCACTAGGATCCGATTGCTGAAGTAAAAAATGTGTCTTTATGCTGTTGTTGTGTGAGTGTCCCTTCGGTGCCCTCTATTGACAAAACCTAACATTGTCAGCTGGCAGAGGAAAAATGTTTATAGGTGTAGCTTCAGTATCACAAAGTAGAGCGAAGAAGGGTGATATGAAATTGATAGACAATACATTGATAACTGGCACATAAAAAATGATGGTGGGGAATAGTATAGGAGAATGACCTGAGCCTCAAAACTGGAAAGGTTTTTGCATGAAGGTGTAGGAGTAGAAGTAAGTAGAAACATAAGTTATCTAAGCAAAAACGGGGAGCTAGAAAACAGACTGTCAGGCCCTGAGGACTGGAGGGTAATTGGGTGTTTGAGAAAATGAGGTGGTTTCATTTAAGCATGAAGGTATGGGGAACATTTAGTTTATGGTTGCCAAGCCTCAAGGGTGGAAAAGTTTTAATTTTTTAAGGGATGGTACAGTTCTAAGTTTCAGCCCATTCTAGCAGTACTTGGCATATAAGTTTGGCTTAAATATTTGATGAATTCATTTATTATGTAAGAATGTTTCTTAATGAGATATATACTTTAAAACGATGGAGGAATGGGGAGGGAGTTTTAAATATTCTCATCAGGTAAATGATTTTATAATATATTTGTACATGTATACTTTTGAACCGTGGTGAAATCAGCTGTGGTTGAATACTGTGGAGGGATTGTTCTCAAGGAAGTTTTTTCATGAGACAAAACTTAAAAATGTGATGGTTGTATAGATCTAAATGATTCTTAAAAGTTGACTAAACATCTCATAACGGTTACCCAATGTTATTAATATGTGACCAACCTATGAAGAACTTGGTGCCAGATTTTTGGCAGGCAGGATTGGTGTTTTTAGTGTGGAACATAATCTCAAATGAGAGTAAAAAAATAATTCCAGGTTTTTTTAATGACTTAGTAATGTGTTAATAATTTATTATTCTGATGAGATTAATGGCATTTGTGTATGAATAATTGTCTCACGCAAAGTGAAAGATCAGACCCAGTTTTTCCTATTCAAAATAAAATAGATAATTGAAAAGGTTATCTTGTTTCTTTTTCACCACAAAGAGGAAAGGATATCTGTTCTTAAGCACATCTAAAATGTCTAGTTTCTGACCTTATCTTTTCTGAAATAGATCCTTTAAATTATACATACTTATGTTTATTTTACTTTTTATTTTTTTAAAGAACCAGCACCGAGCTGTAGATCAAGTAATTAAAGCTGTAAGAAAAATCTGTAGCGCTTTAGATGGTGTAGAGACTCTTGCCATTACAGAATCAGTAAAGAAGCTAAAGAGAGCAGTTAATCTTCCAAGGAGTAAAAGTGCTGATGTGAGTATTCTTTTAGTAATTAGCATTTTGTTAAATGCAAATATGTATTTCAGTGGGTATCTATCTCTTAAACAGGGAGACTTTTGCTTCTTCCACACAACATGTGATCATTTTAACCTTGGCTTTCACTTTTGAGTTGATTTGGTCACTTAACTTGGTAAAATTGGGAATTCCTAAGAGGAGATGGGTTGCTTTGGAAGGGCTTTGGGAGTGTTGATACTGAATATATGGATGTCAAACTGTGAACCTTTAATGTATGAAGGAGGAATTGTGGCATAAACAAGTTGGTTGGAGGGTTCATGGTAGATACAGAGCTTCAGAACCTGGGTGGTTAGAGTTACCATTTATCCTTCTGGGTGGAAATGTCCATGACTGCCCATGGGAGAAGTTCTACTTCGACGATACCTTTTCCTCTTGAAAATACCCAGAAGCTTCACTCATAGCCATTTATGACCCCGAAACAACCAGGTTGGGAGTCCTTTCTTGATACCATACTGTTGTTTTTAGTAAAAGCTCTCCCTTGGTATTTCCATGGGGATTTAATTACCTCTGTTCATGGGGCTGTTCATAGCTCTGATGAAAGGATGAGAGAAGGTGGATTCCAAGACAATAAATTTAAAGGAAGGCAAAGTTGTATTGATGGTATGCCTTTCAATAGATATCTAAGAGGAAGCTTTATCCATTCATTCTCACATCTAAAATGTCTAGTTTCTGACTAGAGAGGCTATCTATATGGTATATTAGAAATTTGGGTCTCTTGGGACGCCTGGGTGGCTCAGTTGGTTAAGCGACTGCTTTCGGCTCAGGTCATGATCCTGGAGACCCGGAATCGAGTCCCACATCGGGCTCCTGCTCGGCGGGAAGCCTGCTTCTCCCTCTCTCACTCCCCCTGCTTGTGTTCCCCCTCTGGCTGTGTTTTTCTCTGTCAAAATAAATAAAATCTTTAAAGAAAGAAAGAAAGAAATTTGGGTCTCTTTTTCTTTCTTTCTTTCTTTCTTTTTTAAAGAGAGGGAGAGAGAGGCAGGGGAGGGATAGAAGGAGAGGGAGAGAGAATCCCAAACAGACTCCACAGTGAGTGCAGAGCCTGACACAGGGCCACCTGAAGGTCACCACCTGAGCCAAAATTGAGTCAGTCAACCAACTGTGCCAACCCAGGCACTCCATTTTAAGATTTTTCTTTTTTAAGTGATAGAGCATAATCAGGGGGAGCAGCAGGCAGAGGGAGGGAGAAGCAGGCTCCCTGATGACCAGAGAGCCTGATCTGGGGCTCAGTCCCAGGACACTGGGATCATGACCTGAGCCGAAGGCAGATGCTTAACCGACTGAGCCTCCCAGGCACCCCAAAGATATTCTTACTATACTAATAGTAAAGCAACTAATGGAATATAAAGTATCATATTAGTGTATTTATCACTTTTGGGTTTCAAATCTTAATTACTAGACTGATTTAATGAGGTAGATTTTGTTGAGTTTCTATACTGTGCACTAATTTTTAGTTATTCTGATTTTCTTGGTAACTAAAAATCATCTGTTTATTTAGTTTGGGGTTTTCACTCTTCTTTTGCGTTTTTGTTTTGTTTTATTCTATAGGAACTTTTGGGAGGTTTCCTGATATAGCATTTAATTTGATTTTTACCTTTTATTTCAATACATCATGGCCAATTTTCTGACTAATCTGTATGTGTGTATGCAGGTGACTTCACTGTCTGGAGAAGGAGATATTAGTGAGAGTTCATCTAGGGGTATGTCTTTAAGTTCTTTAAATTTAAGCAACAGTTGTTGGTTTTACAGAGAATTATATTAACAATTTCTTTAAAACTAGGATCACTGAATCCTGAAAATCCTGTGCAAGTAAGCATGGACCAATTAACAGCAGCAATTTATGATCTTCTCAGACTCCATGCAAATTGTGGCAGGAGTCCTACAAACTGTGCCCAAAGTAATAGGAACATCAAGGAAGCATGGACAACAACAGAACAGCTTCAGTTTACAATTTTTGCTGCACATGGAATTTCAAGTAATTGGGTATCAAAGTAAGTAACTGTTTAAAAAAGAATATGTACAGCTTTACCCAGAAGCTGTTCTAATTCTGTAAAATGTCAGCCTTGCACTGTTCTCTTAATATTTAAATGGATGATACAAGAATTACCAGATGCCTTTGTGGCTTTCATAAAAATTACAGAGATGTTTGAAGCTGTTGCAATAAAAAATATCACTACATGCAAAAAAAGGCAGGAAGATAGATGTTTAAACTTATAAAGCCAAATGCTAATTAAATAGTCAATTTATGACTACTGTTTTTCAGCCTTTTAGAAAGGCTAGGCTAGGCTTTGAAGTCTACAAGAGCATATTTCTTCTACTGAATTTTTAATATGGGCTTTTTCTTTTTGATTTTTTTATCAGTACCACAAAGTTTGCCAGCTTTGGCTTATGAAATGACTAATATAAACTGAAAAGTTTGAATTGGAAAAAAAAAATTTTTTTTTAAGATTTTATTTATTTGACAGAGAGAAACATAGCCAGAGAGGGAACACAAGCAGAGGGACTGAGAGAGGGAGAAGCAGGCTTCCTGCTGAGCAGGGAGCCCACTGTGGGACCCAAACCTGGGACTCTGGATCATGACCTGAGCGGAAGGTGGTCGCCTAACCAACTGAGCCACCCAGGCGCCCCTTGAATTGAATATTTTTTTTTTAATCTTTTTTTTTTTTTTTAAAGAATTTATTTATTTGACAGAGAGAAACACAGGCAGAGAGGGAACACAAGCAGGGGGAGTGAGAGAGGGAGAAGCAGGCTTCCCGCCGAGCAGGCAGCCCGATGTGGGGCTCGATCCCGGGTCTCCAGGATCATGACCTGAGCTGAAGGCAGTCGCTTAACCAACTGAGCCACCCAGGCGTCCCGAATTGAATATTTTTAATGAAATAGTTCCATAATAACGTAATGCTATAAGTAAAATAAAGATTAGTGAATAGATACTGAACAATAAATTCTGCTTAAATTGGGCTTTAGATTAATATACTAGAATACATAATTACTTGAAAGTAATATATTAACTCATTCAATAAATATTTACTGAATACTATCTTTGGGTAGTGTTCTTCATACTAGGGATTCAGCAGTAAACAAGGCAATAAAAGAATCTCTTCCCTCTTTGAACTTGCCTTTAAATGGGTACTACTGCTGTGTGAAGTTATTTGATTCTTTTAAATGTTATAGGGGTAATACCTTCCACATCCTCCATACAGGTTCATATACATACAAATTTGGGAATACTAATGAGGAAGACAATACTCAGTAGAAGACAATACAGAAAACTGCAGTGATAATTAAGATGGAAAGAAAGTAAAATGCTGAGGAAGAGAGGGACAAAAAGAATGAGGTTGAGAAAAGTAGTCAAGTAGTTAACTAGGGGTGTTTTGTGAACCAGTGAGATCAGATTTAAAATATATTTCAAATGATTAATAGATTGTATATATGAACAAAATGGTTAATGTGTTGGCCTAGCAGTGAGTGAGAATCTAGGAGAATACAGTTTTATTGAACCTAAGGCTCCTAGTGTGCAAGATTGCCTCACTGTATCTAACCAGCTCTGTACTTGAGGCAATTAGGGGCTAAATCATTGCTGTCTAAAGAGAATACAACAGCAGGTATTACATGGATGGAAGCCTCCTAATAGATTGAAAGACTAGCTCAGTGCAAGTCAGACCCATGCATTAATATGTTTAACTGACTCTGTTTAGTTATTTAGCAAAAAAAAAAACAAAAACCCACCTACGGAAGATAATGTTTATACTTTTTCTTCTGTAAGTTACCTAGAAATAAATAATTATTCAGTGCCATTCAACCAAAATCTAAAGCTAGTAACTACCTGAGGACAAAATTGTGATAAGATTTTTAGCATGGCCCCCTTAGACTTGTGCTTGGGGATATATGTTTCCTTTTGTACTCCCTCTGCTATCCTTTTCCTTATTTTTGTAGAATTTGCAATAGTTCAGTTTCAGATGTTTTCCAAAAATTCCACTGAATGGTAGCCAAATAATTTCAGATAATAATCACTTGTTGAAAAGAATGGCTAATGATACCCATTTGTATTAGTTAACAAATTTGTATTATCAAATTAAAAAATCTTTCTTTTCTCAGTTATGAGAAATACTACTTGATATGTTCCCTGTCTCACAATGGAAAGGATCTTTTTAAACCTATTCAGTCAAAGAAGGTTGGCACTTATAAGAATTTCTTCTATCTTATTAAATGGGATGAACTGTAAGTGAAAGTTTTGGCTTTTTATTTTTTCAGTATGCCCTCTTTTTTCCATGTATACATCCTAGTTTTTATTTTTATCATAATTTATCACAATTACCACATTAAAGTTCACTAAATTCTTATATCTTAAGGTCACTCTTAGATACTCTATAGAAGGAGACAAATTCTCATTTGAAAATCTGAAATACTGTTCTGAAAAATGTACATATTGTTAAATTACAGAGCATGCCATTAAATGTTCTTAGATTTTTGTCAAGCTAAAACTACAAATTTATGTGTACACACAAACCATAGAAATATGGTTTTAATAACATTGCTTGGTTTAGTATTCTGTAATACTGTATATATGAAGCCTAGTTCTTAATTGACAGTAGAAAGTTAAATTGATGTACAAGATATTTTGCATTGTTAATATTTAAAATACTGTTTTAAACTACAGGAATGCTTTCACTTTGTAGGCAGGTATATAATTGCAGAACTTTTTATTCTGCATTTATTAAGTGTTTTCCTATTATTTTTTTAAATTACGAAAATAATGCGGCTTTGAAAACAGTAGTACAAAAATATGTATGGGTAAAAAATGGGTAAAAAGGGTGTCATTTTATTTCCAATGCTTAGCCATCTTATGACTCCTCAGAGAGACCACTTTTGACCCAATGTATCCTTTCAGACTTAAAAAAAAATTTTAAAAGGTAAACATGTATGTCTGTTTGTGTATGTGTGTGTGTATATATATAATATAATGTATTTTATATATATTATATATATATCTGAATCAGAAATAGTCATCTAGTTTTTCCTAAAGGAAATAAAAATGACTATTATTTTGCCTAGAAGTTGACATTATCAAGTCTTGAGTAAAGGCAGTAAGAAATTTCTTAAGAACTATTACATATTTGAAATTTTAATGAAATTTATTTAAGATTTTTTTATAGTACATATTGGCCAAACTTGCTGCTTAAGTAAAAGTTACTTGGGATTAAAGATTTTTTTTGATAAGTCAAATGAAATACCTAAAATGTCAGTGTCATTAAATGGTTAAATTTCATATTTGACCTAATTTGTTTTTTCTATTAATACATTTTTCCTCCCTTAGAATCATTTTTCCCATCCAGATATCACAATTGCCATTAGAGTCACTTCTTCACCTTACTCTTTTTGGAATTTTAAATCAGAGCAGTGGAAGTTCCCCTGATTCTAATAAGCAGAGAAAGGGGCCAGAAGCTTTGGGCAAAGTTTCTTTACCTCTTTTTGACTTTAAACGGTAAGTGTTACTGAGCTTTCATGATGAGTTACTGTGGACACATCTGCAACATCAGAATTGGCTAGAGAATAGCATGGGGAACAGTGACATATATGAGATAATGAGCTACCTCAGTTTTTCCAGTGTGAATGAATAAAAGGAGGTTATTTCAGAGACACAGAGCAGAAGAAATCACAAAGTAACTCTGCTATAGTTTGAACATATCTATCTGGGTATTTAGAGGATTGTTTGCCACTCATTATTCTAGGAGAAAAGCAGCAGCCCATTTATGCTATGTCATTTATGCAAAGTAGTGTGTTTTGACTTAATAGTCATGGTCTTATAAGTTTCCTTGATACCAATAAAAAAAACTCCCATTTTTCTTCTTCTCATACTTTTCCCATTCTTCTCCAGTTTCAGAGTCTACAACTGCATATTATTTTCTTCTCTTTACCTAATTGATCTACCCATACTGCTGTGGGTCTCTGGCCTTTAATCTCCAAAAGTCTCACACATATACAACCTTATTGATCCTTAAGGGTAAAGGAATTCCTTTTGAGCCTTGTATCTAATAGCGCTGGGATAGTGTAATCTATCTGGCCTTTCGTCTGTTTTAATTAATAGTTATGTTCCATGAGACTATCAAGTGTCTAAATGGGGAAACGATTGAATAAGCTCCAGATATGTTTCATTCAGTACATAGTGATATTTTGCCAAGTGATAGCACATTGGCATATTAAAGTATCTCCAAAGTTCTGCAGTCAAGAAGCCTGTTGTGTTTAATAGCAGTAGTACTGTAATGACAAACACATAGCATTTATTATGCTAGGTATTAGTCTGAGTGCTGTATATGTATTACACCAACCCTATGAAGGCAGGTGTTACTGTTCCTTTTTACAAGAGGGGGAAATCAAAGTACAGTGAGCTTAAATGACTTGCCCTAGAGTACTAAGCTAGTAAGTAGTAGAATTGGGATTTGCATCTAGGTAGTCTGGCCTCAGGGTCTGTGTTATTACCCTAAATTGCCATTCTCAAATTTATTCGATACCATGGCATTTTTGTTGTTGTTCTGGAATATATGTTTTGAAACATTGTATTCTGTGGGACAGTTTGAGAAGTGATTTAATAACTCATCTGTTTGTCCTACAATAAAACAAAAATCAAGAATGAAAAAATTTTGCTAATCTAATTGTACTTCTTTTTCCTCTTAAATGGCAAATACACTTTGGCTTTCTAGTAATTTATTAAAATCGTGTTTGAAACATTGACTTCACAAATTTTGTTCTTGAAATGTTCTTTTCCCATGTACTTAAATATAGCATTTGTTCCTTTATTCTTCTCTCTTTACTTTCCTCACATTTGAGGTGGCAGTATAAGATTTTTTTATTTGCTACCTTTAGGTAGGCTCAAATTTTATTTGCTGTCTGAAATAATTCTGAACCACCAAAAGCAGTTGAAGTTATCATTAAGGATGAGTATTTAGAACGTTTTGCTAAAGATAATCCATAATTACTCTAAAACAGAATATTGGCCACATGAAGGAGGGAAATTGTGTTCTCATTGTGATAAATAGTGTCAGGGAACAGTTGTGTGAGAAAATTAAATGTAATTTGCATCAGTATCATTAATTTTTGTAAATCAGTCAGTTCTGAAGCACTTGGGTCATTCAGTCAGTCAAGCATCTGCCTTTGGCTCAGGTCATGATCCCAGATCGAGCTCATCACTGGCTCCCTGCTCATCAGGGAGTCTGCTGTCCTCTCTCCCTCTGTGCCTCCCCTTGCTCCCCACCCCACTCGCTCACTCTTTCAAATAAACAAATCTTTTATAATGTCATTTCTGAAAACTTTGCTCTTAAAAGCACCATGGAATCTTTCTTAATTAGAGAAGTACCATCACTTTTTGCCTCTTTTATTGTCTAGTAATAATTTTTTTTTGGATGAATGATGTAACGCTCTTTAAAAATTCAAGAGAGTGAGGGGAAGGGCAGTTGGGTTTTGTTAGAAAAATAGTTTGCGGGGCGCCTGGGTGGCTCATTTGGTTAAGTGACTGCCTTTGGCTCAGGTCATGATCCCGGAGAGCCCGGATCGAGCCCTGCATCGGGCTCCCTGCTTGGTGGGAAGCCTGCTTCTTCCTCTCTCACTCCCCCTGCTTGTGTTCCCTCTCTGGCTGTGTTTCTCTCTGTCAAATAAATAAAATCTTTAAAAAAAGAAAAATAGTTTGCATTCAGCACTCTGTTGTAAAAAGAGTAAGCAGATGGCATTAAGCTTGAGACTTTGCCAAGTAGTGCAATTGATATACGTAGGTAATGTTGTTAGGTCTTAGCATTCAAGAAATACTCAAAGGGAACATTAATTCAAAGTGTTAATGATTTAATTCAGTTAACTTACTGTAGTATAGTGAACAGAAATTCTGGTCTTGAAATTCTTTCTAAAAATAAGTTATGTTGGTATGCCTGAATGGCTTAGTCGAGTCCTTAACTAATTTTTAAATAAGCAGAATCAAGCATTTAAGTTGCCTCTCCTTTACAGTTATATTTCAGGGTTACCAAATAATTGATGTGAGAAAGTTAATAGAAAAATTCCCACTAATGGATGCTCAAGAAATGATAGAATATCACAGTTCTGTAACTCCTACTGAAATGATAGGTTTAGGACAGGGTTTCTCAGTCTTGGCACTATTGATAATTTGGGCCAGATCATTCTTTGCCGTGGGAGACTGTTCTGTGCATTGTAGGATGTTTGGCAGCATCCCTGTCTTCTGCCCACTGTTTGCCAGTAGTACCCCCTAGTTATCAACTAAAAGTGCTTCCAGACCTTGCCAAATGTACATTGAGGGCAAAATCACTCTTGGTTGAAAACCATTAAGCATTGATTATCAGTGCTTGCTTAAAGCCATTAAGTGATTAACTTTTCTGGAACTTTATAATGGGTAGTTTAGACTGATGGGGCCCAAACAGATAACTTCACAGAAAGAGAGAGAAACCAAACCCTGTGCTTCTTTATTTGACAAATAGGAAGTAGTATGCAATTCTACCTTTGCTAAGTATTCTTGCGAGGTAACTAAACCTGAATCAGATCAAGCTTTCAGATCTAACTACTTTATGAAAATGTAGGAGATTATGCAATCAGTAAAATCCAGGATAGAAAATCTTTTTTATTTTTTTTTAATCTTTTATTTATTTGACAGAGACACAGTGAGAGAGGGAACACAGGCAAAGGAGATAGGAGAAGGAGAAGCCGAGTCCCTGCTGAGCAAGGATCCTGACATGCTGAAGGCAAAGACTTAACCTACTGAGTGAGCCACCCAGGTGCCCCTAGGATACAGAAAATTCTTAAAACAAAAGACCTGGTTTCTTTTTTTTTTCTTTCTTCTTTTTTAATATTTTATTTATTTGACAGAGAGAAACATAGCCAGAGAGGGAACACAAGCAGAGGGAGTGAGAGAGGGAGAAGCAGGCTTCCCGCCGAGCAGGGAGCCCGATGTGGGACTCGAACCCGGGTCTCCGGGATCCTGGCCTGAGCCGAAGGCAGTTGCCCAACCAACTGAGCCACCCAGGCGCCCCAAAAGACCTGGTTTCTAAAACAAGTATCAGGGATAAGAAAGAGAGGAAGAATGTATAGATAAAAATAAGAATCAGCAAATTTTCTGTAAAGAGGACAAGGTGGAAATAGTTTAGGCGTTGCAGGTCATAATACAGTTGACGCTTAAACAATGTGGGGGTTAGCAGTGCCTTTTCTCCCTGCCCCCCCATGTGGTCAAAAACCTGCAAATAAATTTGACGCTCTCAAAATCTTAAATAGTAGCCTGCTGTTGACCAGAAGCCTTATTGATAACACGTAGTCGATTAACACATATTTTATATATTAATATGTATTACATAGTATATTCTTACAGTAAACTGATATAGAAAAAAGAAGGTGTTATTAAGGTCATAAGAAAAAATACATTCATAGTACTGTAGAGAAAAAAATCCTTGTATGAGTGGACCTGCACAGTTCAAGGGTGTTATTCAAGGGTTAACTGTAATCTCTCACAAAGGCAAAGGCAAAAAGTATCAGTAGTCAATATGTAAATGAGTGTGGCTTCCTTCTGATAAAAGTTTATTTACAAAACCAGGTGACAGGCCTGGAGTTGGGCCCTTAAATTAAAATATACTTAGAGGGGCACCCAGGTGGCTCTGTTGTTAAGCGTCTGCCTCCTTCCGCTCAGTTCATGATCCCGGGACCGGGATCAAGCTCCACATTGGGCTCCCTGCTTGGTAGGAAGCTTGCTTCTTCCTCTCTCACTCCCCCTGATTGTGTTCCCTCTCTAGCTGTGTTTCTCTGTCAAATAAACAAATAAAATCTTTAAAAAAATACACACACACACACACACACACACACACACACACACACACACAGAGACATCAGCCAGATGCAGTGTTGGAAGTTGCTTGGATCGTTATTCAAATAACCAACTTTAAATAAACTTGAGAGACAGGGAAATTTGAATACTCATAGATAGCTGATGATTTTAAGTAATTGTTTATTTTAGGAGTGGTAATGCTGTACTTATTTTAAAATAAAACTGTTTATTGTTTAGAGAGATACAAAAGTATTTACAGATGAGATAAGACCAGAATTTGCCTTTAAATCTAGTTGGGGGTGAAGGTGGATCTAAAAAAGAATAAAATGTGTCAAAGATTTATAGACTGTTAACCTTCAAGAGAAAACATTAAGACTAGAATCTAGGTCGCCTGGGTGGCTCACTAGGTTAAGCCTCTGCCTTCGGCTGAGGTCGTGATCTCAGGGTCCTGAGATCGAGACCTGCATCAGGCTCTCTGCTCAGCAGGGAGCCTGCTTCCTCCTCTTTCTCTGCCTGCCTCTCTGCCTGCTTGTGATCTCTCTCTCTCTGTCAAATAAATAAATAAAATCTTAAAAAAAAAAAAAAGACTAGAATTTAGTTTTGGAAAGGATATTTGTTGTTTGAATAAAATGAATAAAGTTTGATGAAGTTTATAGTTTCTTTTATATGTCTAGTTATTTTTCAGAAATTTACTCTGTATAAAGATATAGCAGTGTCTTATTGATAAATATTTTTAACTTAAATTTTAGGTAGGGTAAGGGTCAGCATACTCCAGTGCACTGCCAGTTTTTTATAAATAACAGTTTTGTTAGATCACAGTACACATTTATGTATGTATTGTTCATGGCTACTTTTGTGGTATAACAGCAGAGTTGAGTTTGCAACAGAGATTGTCTGACCCAAAAAGCCTCAAATATTTGCCAGCTGACCCTTTACAGAAAAGGCTTTCTAACCCCTGGTTTAGAGCACCAATACTTCCTATCTGAAATGATTAGTGTTTTGTTGCAAAGTTTCGTTGGTTTTGTTGGCATGTGGTTTATTCTTTTTCTTTTTTTTTTTTAAGATTTTATTTATTTGACAGAAACACAGTGAGAGAGGGAACACAAGCAAGGGGAGTGAGAGAGGGAGAAGCAGGCTTTCCGCCCGAGCAGAGAGCCCGATGTGGGGCTCTATCCTGGGTCTCCAGGATCATGACCTGAGCCAAAGGCAGTTGCTTAATCAACTGAGCCACCCAGGCGTCCCGGCATGTGGTTTATTCTTAAAGTGAAAGGGCGCAGTTAGGCAATCCAAACTATTTTCTTGAGATGTATTCTATTGTAGATAATCTTTAAAGACTGTTCTCACCTTTATATTTATAAAAGTTGCTTTGGGTGGGGGAGGGGGCCACGTGCTAACTCAAGCAGAAGAGCATTCAACTCTTGATCTCTTAAAAGTTGCTTTGGAGGGGCACCTTGGTGGCTCAGTTGGTTAAGCGACTGCCTTTGGCTCAGGTCATGATCCCGGAGACCCGGAATCGAGTCCCACATTGGGCTCCCTGCTCAGCAGGAAGCCTACTTCTCCCTCTCTCATTCCCCCTGCTTGTGTTCCCTCTCTGGCTGTGTTTCTCTCTATCAAATGAATAAAATCTTTAAAAAATAAAAAAATAAAATAAAAATTGCTTTGGGGACAAGTGACTCTGAGTCTTTACCCTTTTGTGTTCTGTCCTTGGCCCCATTCTCCCCAAGATGCATTATTTCATTCTCCCCTCCCTTTGTCCCAACCTCCACTCTTCAATACATTTACTTGAAGTATTAATACACTATGGAGAGTGACTCTGGTATGTTCTTAAAGATGATACTCTTTTTATCTAATGGATGCTTAATAAATGTTTGGGTAAACATTTGAAATTCATTACCATGTGATGTGAGTTTTTTGGGGTGTGTGTGTGTGGTGTGAATTCTGAAGCAATTTTTAAAATGAAAACTACAAAAATAAAAGGAAAGCAACAATATTCTTCTGTCTACATTCCTGAAGGCTTTTAACATGTGGAACTAAGCTTCTGTATCTCTGGACTTCATCACATACAAATCCTGTTCCCGGAACTGTACCCAGAAAAGGATATGTTATGGAAAGAATAGTGTTACAGGTAATGGTACTTCTTCATATATGGGGAGGTTGAGATTTCTTATTAGGATGTATATGTATTCCATGATTTGGATTGTTAACTGAAGAAGCCTAATTGGTCTTGTTTGATCTTAGGACCTAACTTCAATTTAAATGTTAGTAAACCATTTCCTATTTCTGAGAAACAGCAAAAAAATGAACTTGTATCCATCCCATGTAATATATTTGCTTTTGAGAATTACCAGTCATGGTGATCACTTTCAGCAAAAGGACAAGAAGCATTAATTCAGTATTCAATCTAATAGTAACACTGATGGCTCAGAATCGGTTTTCTCAAAGACAAATTAATGTGGCAGATATGTAGACTATTCAGCTGCAATCTGATCAACTTCTGTTAAATTTTTAAGGTTGATTTTCCTTCTCCTACATTTGATGTCATCTATACTGCTCCTCAAGTTGACAGAAACATCATACAGCACCACAACTTAGAAACATTGGAGAATGATACAAAGGGGAGACTTCTTGATATTATTCATAGAGACTCATCACTTGGGTATGCTCCTTCGATTTTTGTTTTCCCTGGGCATTTCTTACATTGTAAATCTCAAATTAATAGTTTATTAAGTGCCCTGATTTGGTTCATGATTTAGTAATCTTGGTATGGAAAGTTTTCTGTGTTTAATTCTATAAAAAGGCCATATGACTACATAAAACTTTCAAAATTTGTACAAGTCATACTTTTACATGATCAAAAGGCAAACAACATCGAGAACTAAATTAACAATAAATATCAATAGATTTTTAAAAATGTACAAAGACTTTTATATCAATAGACAAACCAGCAACTTAGTAAATAGAAAGAATGTGACTAGATAATTTTTTGGAAAAGAAATACAGTGCCTTTTAAATATCTGAAAAGATGTTTGACTCCTCAGTAATCAAGAAAAGGAAAATTACTGCAAGATAATATTTTACACACATGACTTGGTTGAAAATAAAATATCTCACTGTATAAAGTGTTGATGAGGATATAGAAAAATGGGACTTAAACTGTTGGGTGAGGAGCTTTGGGAGAGCAATTTGACAAATTGATAAAGGTCACAATGTACGTAGTCTGTAACGTAGTAGTTATATTTCCATTTAATTATATGTCTTAGAGAAAACCTTTCATATTTGCTTATGGAATAAAGAATGTTCATTGCAGTATTGGATTATTGTAAGTGACAGGGAGTGTCCATTAGTAAAGGTTAAATTATTATACCTTTGTCCAATGGAGTATTAGGTAACTAATAAGAGTGAACTTACAGCTGTATGTACTAATATGTAAGATGTTAAATGAAGAAAGCAGGAGCAAAATAGTTTATGTGGTGTGTTCTATTTACATAAAGAAAAAAGAATGTACATGTACCTATGTACAAAGCAACTATCTCTGGAAGGATATGCAGTTTTATTAGGCAGTTGTCACTGGGAGGGGATCTGGAAGGAAAGACTTAACTGTACATCTTTTTGCAGTATTTGAATTTCTTTCAGTACTCTACATGACATAAATGCATCAGTGCATGTATTTATACACAAAAGTAGATGGATGGGTAGTAAAATAGTGAATATTTCATTCACATAAACATTTGTCATTAAGACTAAATTAGAGTCTCACAAATACTTCTCATTTTAAATGTTCCTCATATGAGCTGTATAATCATCTTCTAAAATCATTTTCTAAAATGTAATAGCATTTTTTTTTTGCATGACATTTGATTTTACTTGTATAAAATGGATGAAATCCTTGCTATCTCTTAGGGTGAATTCTGCTTATTCAACTCTGATTTCTAGTTCTTGGCATCTGGTTAGAGCTCAATAAATTTTTATTATACTGAATTATCCTTCATTTTCATAACTAAGACTTTTATCAAGGCAGAATGAATTCTTTCTCTCAAATTAGAGTAAATTAGTAGTGTTTGCTGTACGTTCCATTTTTCTATTCCAAATTAGTATTAATGATTCTACCAATAAGTGGCTGTCCTAAAATGAATGAATTTCTTCTTTGTATTTTTAATCATTGAGATTATAACTGTCATTATATCATTCAGAAGTAATTTAATTCTGTTATATATGCAGACTTTCTAAAGAAGATAAAGCCTTTTTGTGGGAGAAACGCTATTATTGCCTCAAATACCCAGATTGTCTTCCTAAAGTACTAGCAAGTGCCCCAAACTGGAAATGGGTTAATCTTGCCAAAACTTACTCACTGCTTCAGCAGTGGCCTCCATTGCACCCACTGACTGCACTGGAACTACTTGACTCAAAGTAAGTTAACCATGAGTGAATGAATGAACTTCGTCAATTTTTGTTGCCAGTTTTTCCAGGAAGGTGCATTATGTTGCAGGAGTACTTCCCTTTATTTTAACATGAAAGCAATTCAGTGCAATATAAATGTATAAATGTATATTTTTCAAACATATTTTTTGTACTGGGGTTGTTAAAGAGAGATGTCCTGGGGAGCCTGGCTGATTCAGTTGGTGGAACATGGGGCTCTTGGTCTTGCAGAGTTATGTGTTCAAGCACCATACTGGGTATAGAGTTTACTTTTAAAAACAAACTACAAAATGAATAAAGGTGTCATATCATTTAAAACTAACCTAAAGGGGCACCTGGGTGGCTTAGTTGTTAAGTGTCTGCCTTTGGCTCATGTCATGATCTGGAGTCCCTGCATCCAGTCTCACATCAGACTCCCTGCTTAGCAAGGAGTCTGCTTTTCCTTCTGCCCTTCACCCTGTTCATGCTCTCTCATCCTGCTTGTGCTCTCCAGCTTTTGCTCAATCAATCAATCAATCAATAAAATATTAAAAAAAAATAAAACCAACTTAAAGAGGGCTTTAAGTTCTAAATTTTGAAGAATTTCTTATATTTTTATGATGTAGGTCAAAATTTTCATAAGCTTAGGGTTTTTGAATAGTCCTAAAGTTGAATTTGTATAGTATAGTAAGATTTTTCTTTCTTAAAAAAAAAAAAAGAAGAAATATATTGCTTTTGAATAAAGAGCTATTTAAATATTCTTTGTCAGGTATAGATGGAAATTGTGTTTTTAGGAAATACAGCTTCAGGGGTACCTGGGTAGCTCAGTTGGGTAAACATTTGCCTTTGGTTCAGGTCATGATCCCAGGGTCCTGGGATCGAGCCCTACGTCAGACTTCTTGCTCAACAAGGGGCCTGCTTCTCCCTCTTCCTCTGCCCCTGCTCCTTTATGTTCTCTCTTGCTCACTCTGTCTCTCAAATAAATAAATAAAGTCTTAAAAAAAAAAAAAAAAGGAAATGCAGCTTCACTAGAAAGAAATCACCATTAAATCTTGATTTTTTTTTTTTTTTAAGATTTTCTTTATTTATTTGACAGAGAGAAACACAGCGAGAGAGGGAACACAAGCAGGGGGAGGGAGAGAGGGAGAAGCAGGCTTCCCGCTGAGCAGGGAGCTCGATGTGGGGCTCAATCTCGGGTCTCCGGGATCATGACCTGAGCCGAAGGCAGTCGCTTAACCAACTGAGCCACCCAGGCACCCCTAAATCTTGATTTTTGTGGTATTCTTTAGATTTGCTGATCAGGAAGTGAGGTCCATAGCTGTGACCTGGATTGAGGCTATAAGTGATGATGAGCTAACTGATCTTCTTCCACAATTTGTACAGGTGAGTTTTTTTTTTTACTAGTTTACCTGTTCACCTTACTCTCCACCCATTTTTTATGAATAGGGAACTTGCTAAAGGATCCCCATTCTGTTACTGATTAAAAGTCCTTTGTGGGAATGTTGAGGTACCTTATGTTTGGATGTAGTCTGAATTTTTTTCCACTATTGTTAGCTGCCCCACTTGAATATTTTATATCTACATGTACCTAGATTTTTAATTCTCACATTTTTAGGTTCTCAGAACAAACCAGACTTGAGCTTTTTCTTTGATTTTTCTTTATTAGCCATTTAAATGTAACTAATGAATATTATTCCAAATCTACACTTTTCTGCTTGATTTCGTAACATATATAGCGTAAGTTAATTCCTCTGTTTCATTTTTATCAGTGTTATCTTACATCTTGCTTTATATAGTTTCTCTTTTGAGAATGTTATCCTTAATAATAACGGTATGGGTTCGGCCACTAGTAATTCTTATTTTCATTTATGTGTAGGCTTTGAAATATGAAATTTACTTGAACAGTTCATTAGTGCGCTTCCTTCTGTCCAGGGCATTGGGAAATATACACATAGCACACAATTTATATTGGTAAGATTTAAACTTTTTAAAGTAATTTATTTCTATTCCTAGTATTTCTACAGATGATATATTCTGAAAGCCTAAACAGTATGCTCAGACTGCTTATTGTCAATACCAGATGTTTTATTAAGGACATTATTATAAAGAAGCCATATTTTTATGTCTTAGAAATAAAACTAAAAATGCCAAATATCTTTGCAATAAAGAGCTAACAAACTATTAGAGCTCCATAATAATGAGTTTTTACTTGCTTATATAGCTTAAAATAAATTCCTGGATACCAAAAAATGAACCTAAGTTGATATTCAAGAGACATTCATCCAGTTTTCAGAAGTGGCTGACATAAATATTTTGCTGTATTAGGCTCCTCAAGGATGCCCTGCATGATGCCCAGTTTGGTGCCCGATATGAACATGTTTTGGGAGCTCTCCTCTCATTAGGAGGAAAAGGACTCCGACAAGAACTTTTGAAGCAGACTAAACTTGTGCAACTTTTAGGAGGAGTAGCAGAAAAAGTAAGACAAGCTAGTGGATCAGCCAGACAGGTATGTACCCAAAAGAGGGAGTATAAGTATTTTGATGTTAAAGGATCTCTGTAGTGTTGATGAGTTGGTACTTTTTACCAGTAGACATCCAGTAGACTAACTATACCTATGTTATTTTGAGCAGATGAACTCAGTTTGTTTAAAACCATAGGAAGGATTTTACAACCTAACTCAGAAAATCAGTGTTTTTTAATTCCCATGCTTATGAATTCTTTTTGGTCACAATTGTTTTCTTGAGTTTATTTTTCATTATTTTGTTTTTTAACTTTTTTATAACTGTAAAAGTAATACAAGTATGAGCTGATGCTAATGTTTTAAAAATCCAGATAATAAATTTATAGACTAAAAAATCTTTTAATTAAAATTTTAAATTAAATTAAAATTTTTCCAGTTCATTTTCTCCCTGTGAGGTAGCTGTTATTCATAGTTTGCTTTATGTTCTTTCTTTCTTTCTTTTTTTTTTCTTTTTTTTTCCTTTCTGGTATTTTACATGACTTTACACATATATACTCTTAAATATATATACAAGTGTTTGGATTTTTTAAAAATTTGTTACAGAAATATGTATACATACATACATACACACATATTGTTGTTGAGATAAAATTCACCTATTCACTGTCTTTTAGTAAATTCATCATGTTATGCAGCCACTACCACTAATTTCAAAACATTTTCATCACACCAAAAAGAAAGCCTGTACCCATTAACTTTTTATTTTGTATTCCCTCCCCCTCCCAGGCCCTAGTAAGCATTAATCTGCTTTCTATTGTATGGATGTACCTATTCTGGACATTTCATTTAAAAGGAATTACACAATAATTCCTAATTATTCCTGTAATTCCTAATAATTACACAATGGCCTTTGTGTTTACTTTCTTTCACTTTGCCTAATACTTTCAAGGTTCATCCATATTCTAGCATATATGAGTACTCCACTCCTTTTTATGGCTGAATAATGTTCTGTGTGGATATGCCACATTTTGTTTATCCATTCATCAGTTGATAGATATTTGACTTATTTCCATATTTGGCTATTATGAATAATGCTGCTATGAACATTTATGTGTAAGTTTTTGTTTGGATACCTCTTTTCACTTTATCTAGGAGTGGAATTACTGTGTTATAAAGCAATTTTATGTTTAACTTTTTGAGGAACCACCAAACCTTTTCCAAAGTAGGTTCATTATTTTATATTTCTTCTAGCAGTGTATGAAGATTCCAACTTCTCCACATCCTCACCAAAATCTGTTATTTTCTGCCTTTTTTTTTTTTTTAAGATTTTATTTATTTATTTGACAGAGAAATCACAAGTAGACAGAGAGGCAGAGAAAAGGAGGAAGCAGGCTCCCTGCCGAGCAGAGAGCCAGATATGGGCCTCGATCCCAGGACCCAAGATCATGATCTGAGCCGAAGGCAGAGGCTGTAACCCACTGAGCCACCCAGGCGCCCTTTTCAATAAAAAATGATAGTTATCTTAGTGGGTATAAAGTAGTATCTCCTTGTGGTTTTGATTTGCATTTCCTAATGATCAGTGATTTTGAGCACATTTTTATGTGTTTGTTGGCCATTTATATATCTTCTTTGAAAAATTTCTCTTCTAAGTTGTTTTTTTTTTTTTTTAAGATTATTTATTTATTTATTTGACAGAGAGAAACACAGCCAGAGAGGGAACACAAGCAGGGAGTGTGAGAGAGGGAGAAGCAGGCTTCCTGTTGAGCAGGGAGCCCGATGTGGGGCTCGATCCCGGGGCTCTGGGATCATGACCTGAGCCGAAGGCAGTTGCTTATTCTCAGTTGGTTAAGCCACCCAGGCGCCTCTGTTTTTGTTTTTTTTAAATTGGTTTGTCTTTTTGTTGTTGAACTATTATTTATGTATTTGGGCTATTAGACCCCTATTGGGCTCACTGTAAGTATTTTCTCCCATTCTTTGAATTACCTTTTTATTCCCTTGGTAGTATCCTTTAATGCACAGAAGTTACTAATTTTATGAAGTTTATTTTTCCTTTTGTTGCTTGTGCATTTGATATCTAAGAATTTATGTTCAAATCCAAGGTCACAAAGATACACACCTATGTTATAGAAGCTTTATAGTTTGCTTTTATGTAAGCCTTTGATCCTTTTTGAGTATTTTTTAGTATGCTTTGAGGTAAGGAGCAAACTTTTTTTCTTTCACATGTAATTATCCAGTTGTCCTAGCATCATGTTTTTTGTTATTCCAGTTTTTTGTACAGTTTTATTTTCTGCCTTCATAATGATATGATAGCCAGATTTTGTCTTAACTGGAGGGTCTGTAAACACTGGCTTATTCAACTCACTTAAAGGCGAGGTAAATGCTGCTTTTTGAAGTGGTCCTACCATGGAACCTCTGGTCATCCAACCCACATCACTTTATCTTCACTATAATGTGCAGCCATTTTATTTAATCTCATTCTAGACTTTAACTTTTCCATAGCTTCCATGATTTTCCGCCATGTTTTTCTTTTTTTTTTTTTTTTTCCCCGCCATGTTTTTCATACAGAGTATGTCTGCCACCACCTTTAGAACCCTGAGACTTCTTGTCAGAACTGTCACTCTCCCGCTCCCCCCTCCCACCCACCTCTACCTTTTCTAGAACTGCTTGTTCCCTTGGGCAGCATCTTCAGAACTTCTAAGCACCATTTGTTGAAGAGACTGTTCTCTCCCATGAATGATTTTGGCACCTTTGATAAAAATCAGTTGACCATAAACATATAGGTCTGGATTTTATTCCATTGATCTATAAGATTATCCTTATGCCATACTGTTTTCATTATTTTAACTTTGTGATAAATTTTGAAATCAGGAAGTATGAGCCTTCTAACTTTGTTCTTTTTCAAGGTTTTTTGTTTTGATTTGTTTTGGTTGTATTGTTTTTGTCTATTCAGAAGTCCCTTGCAATTTTGTCTGAATTTTAGGACCACCTTGTATGTTTCTGCAAAAAGGAAGTTCGAATTTTGATAAGAATTCTGTTGAGTCTGTGGGGCACCTGGGTGGCTTAGTCAGTTAAGTGTCTGCCTTCGTCTCAGGTCATGATCCAGGGTCCTGGGATCAAGCTCTGCATTGGGCTCCCTGCTTCTCATTCTCTGTCTGCTTCTCCTCGTGCTTGTGCTCTACCTCCCTCTCTCTCTCATTCTCTGTCAAATAAAAAAAAAAAATCTTAAAAAAAAGAAAATAATTGTGTTGAGTCTGTAAATTTTGAAAAATACTGCAATGTTAGTAATATTAAGTCTTCCAGTTCATGAACACAGCATGTCTTTTCATTCATCTAGATCTTTAGTTTCTTTCAGCAATAATGTATTTTTTGTGAGTTTTTATTTTGTTTTGCAAATTGCTTTTCTAAAATTTTATCTTAGAGAATTTATATGAAGGCCTATAGTTAACACCTCAATGTTTCTTAATGGGTACATAGTATTACAAGGTATTATAGTATAAATTGTGAACCATTACCTGTGTAGATTATTTACACATTTTTCTTTTTCCATTCCTACAATGAACTATAGTGTATAAGTTTTTGCCCCTTTGCTACTATTTCCTTATATGATATTTCTATAGGTGAAATAACGGAGTCAAGAACTTTGTATATTTTTAGGTACATCTTTTTCTCCACCAATAGATTATGAAAGTATCTTTTCCTGCCCTGCTCCTGGGTGTTACCTTAAATTTGTAATCTGTTAGGAAAAATTGTGTTTTGTTTCTGTTTTATTTCTATTTATTTGACTGTTAGAGAGGTGTTTTTTTTTTGAGAGTTTTAATTAATATGTTAAATTAACCATATGTATCCTCCCCATGTTTATAAGCCTTTTGCCCATTCTAACTCTAAAATTAACTTACTAGCAACAACTTATTTTTGACAATTTGACAGTTGGGCATTTTAAAATTTGAGTTGGTCCACATCATAATTTTTTTGTCTTAAAAATAGGTCTTGGGGGGTGCCTGGGTGGCTCAGTTGGTTGGGCGACTGCCTTCGGCTCAGGTCATGATCCCAGAGACCTGGGATCGAGTCCCACATCGGGCTCCCTGCTCGGCGGGAAGCCTGCTTCTCCCTCTCTCACTCCCCCTGCTTGTGTTCCCTCTCTGGCTGTATTTCTCTCTGTCAAATAAAATCTTTAAAAAAAAATAGGTCTTGGGCACCTGGGTGGCTCAGTGGGTTAAAGCCTCTGCCTTCAACTCAGGTCACGATCCCAGGGTCCTGGGATCGAGACCCGCATTTGGCTCTCTGCTCGGCAGGGAACCTGTTTCCTCCTCTCTCTCTGCCTGCCTCTCTGCCTACTTGTGATTTCTCTCTCCCTCAGATAAATAAATAAAATCTTAAAAAAAAAATAGGTCTTAAGAAAAAAAAAAAGGTCTTCAGGGGTGCCTGAGTGGTTCAGTTGTTAAACATCTGTGGTCAGCTCAGGTCATGATCCCAGAGTCTGGGATTGAGCCCCATATCGGGCTCCCTGCTAGGCGGTGCAGGGGGAGAACTGCCGCTCCCTCTCTATCATCCCCTTGTGTTCCCTCTCTAGCTGTGTTTCTGTCAAATAAAAAAAAAAAATCTTAAAAAAAAAAATAGGTCTTCATGGGGTGTGTGGGTGGGTGGTCCAGTTGGTTAAGTGTCTGCTTTCAGGTTAGGTCATGGTCCCAGAGTCCTGGGATTGAGCCCTGTATCGGGCTCCCTGCATGGCAGGAAGCCTGGTTCTCCCTCTCCTACTTCCCTTGCTGTGTTACCTCTCTTAGAGTCTCTCTCTGTCAAATAAAAAATAAAATCTTAAAAAAAAATAGGTCTTCATTTTCATTATGTACTTACAGTATCATTATTTTTCCTAGGTTGTCCTTCAAAGGAGTATGGAACGAATACAGTCTTTTTTTCTGAGAAATAAATGCCGTCTTCCTCTCAATCCAAGTCTTGTTGCAAAAGAATTAAATATTAAGGTGACATATAAAATACTAATAAGTTCATATTATACTTCAAAATAATTTGTAGGGAAAAATGTGTAGGAAGGAACCAGATGGGCTGATATACTTAAGGCAAATGAGGATAACATCTGCACATAAATTGGTTATAAGTATTTATGGATGTCTGTTTGTGTAAGATCCATATTTATCTCAGTAAATCACCATCCCTGAAAGAAAAAAAATATAAAATTATTTGCTGTTTCAAAATAAATTATTTTTTACTGTGGTATAATAGCTACCTTGCAGGCATATGTTATAATTCCAGTCACCGATAACATTGCCTTTCCTCCCATGTGAATGGTCAGAAAGGCTCTTCCCAGGTTTATAATACTTTTTGGAGCCATCAGAAAGCAGTTGAATCATCAGCATTGAGTGATTATATTTCAAACTGGGCCAGTAGTTACTCAGTAGTGGATTTTCTCAACGAATTCAGCAAAAGCAATCAGTTAATTCATCGATTAGATAGAGTCTTTGGTTTTGAAAGGCCAGGTTACAGGTATCCATAAAGGAGTCTCAGGTTTGATTTCTTTTGATATATGGCTTCTCTTTACTGACATTTAAGAGTGGGTATCTGAGTTGTATGTCATTGGTGGCCAGGGGGTCACATTTTCTCCTTGGGTTTTGTTTGTTGTTTCCCTTAATTAGTGTGTCTTAAATTAGTTTTTTAAATCAGTTTTATTTTAAAATAAGATGTGGTTTTTGCTAATGAAATTTTTAAATTTAGTGTCACTATTTGATTGCATGCTTAATTATTAATTATAAGAGTGCCATAAATAGGAGCAAAATAGAGATCTCATCCCAGATCATATAGCTTTAGAGGAAAGATAAGAATATACAAAATTTTCTGCTCTGTTGAGGAATTAAGACACCTTTAAAGCTCAAACTTTTAATAATTTTTGTTTGTCTCAAGTTTTTAAAGTTTTTCTTCTTGTCTAGAGAGTGCTAGATGATGTTTTACTCAATGTTTAAGTTTCAAAAAGTATGTTTAAGTACCTCTTGTCTAGCTGGGTGATCTAAAAAGCAGTTCACTTGTGTTATTTCATTTGCCATAGTTCAGAGGAACAAGTGAAAGGAGAAATGCTTAGGACAAAAGATCTTAAACCGATTTTTATTCCAATATTATCTTTCTAATACATAGTGTGTTGTGTTTGTAGTCATGTTCCTTCTTCAGTTCTAATGCTGTGCCCCTAAAAGTGACAATGGTGAATGCCGATCCAATGGGAGAAGAAATTAATGTCATGTTTAAGGTGAGCAAAATAAAGTTACTTTGTTGTTGTTGTTGTTTTTAAGATTTTATTTGAGGGGCGCCTGGGTGGCTCAGTTGGTTAAGCGACTGCCTTTGGCTCAGGTCGTGATCCCGGAGACCCGGGATTGAGTCCCACATCGGGCGCCCTGCTCGGCAGGAAGCCTGCTTCTCCCTCTCTCACTCCCCCTGCTTGTGTTCCCCCTCTGGCTGTGTTTCTTTCTGTCAAATAAATAAAATCTTTAAAAAAAAAAATTTTTTTTTTAATTTGAGAGAGAGCACAAGTGGAAGGGAGGGGCAGAGGCAAAGGGATAGGCAGACTACCCACGGATCAGGATTCCTAGTACCGGACTCAGAGATCATGACCTGAGCTAAAGGCAGATACTTAACTGACTGAGTCACCAAGCACCCAAAAGTTACATTGTTTTTAAATGGTAATTTGAAAATTATTTTTTCAGTTTCCTTTACCAAATTGGAAATATAATTTTGTTGAATATTCAATTAAATTGAATAATTATGTGAAAAATTATTGCTGATATAAACTGTTCTCAAACAGATTTGGGAACAGCTAGAGCCCTGGGCTAGAGCTGCTACTTATGGCCATGCTGGTTGAGCACATAATAACTTTAGCAGACAGGGCCTTTCACAAAGATTATGATGTGAATGGTACCCCTACAGTTATGTGGTGTGAAATGGCAAAACCATGAGCAATAGCAGTGGGGTTTTTTTGTTAAGATTTTTATTTATTTGTTTGACAGAAAAAGAGATCACAGGTAGGCAGAGACACAGGCAGAGAGAGAGGAGGAAGCAGGCTCCCTGCTGAGCAGAGAGCCCGATGCGGGCCTTGATCCCAGGACCCTGAGATCATGACCCGAGCCAAGACAGAGGCTTTAACCCACTGAACCACCCAGGCGCCCGGCACTGGTTTTTGGAAACACATAACTTACCTGTGGGAAGCAGCAGGAGTGGAATACTACGGAGTAATCTGTTACCAAAGTTCTGTGTGTTGTGACCATAATTTGTATATTTTTAAGAAAGAATGGAGAGTTTTATTTTTTTTATTTTTATTTTTTTTTAAGATTTTATTTATTTATTTGACAGAGAGAAACACAGCTAGAGAGGGAACACAAGCAGCAGAGGGACTGAGAGAGGGAGGAGCAGGCTTCCTGTTTCCCAATGTAGGGCTCGATCCTGGGTCTCCAGGATCATGACCTGAGCCGAAAGCAGCCGCCCAACCAACTGAGCCACCCAGGTGCCCCAAGAAATTAAATTGTTTTCTTATTGAGTTGTAAGAGTTAAATATAAATTCTGGATTTAAGTTTTTTTTCTTTTATCAGATAAACACTTTTTCAGGTATTTTTCCTCCATATGTGGCTTGTCTCTTCATTCTTTTAATAGTGT
>PITA01017646.1:0-42710 GCA_004023965.1 Spilogale gracilis | reverse complement strand
CATGGTCTCACTTACTTGCGGTGCATGAGGGGCAAACTGGAGGACAGTGGCAGAAGGAAAGCAAATGGGAACTAGGGTAATCTAGGGAGAGAAACGAAACAACAGAGATTTTGAACACAGAAACAAACTGAGGGACTTGGAGGGAGGGGGGTGGAGGGATGGGAGAGCCTGGTGGTGGGTACTGGGGACACCTAAAGTGGGGAGCACTGGGTGTGGGGAATGGGGAATGAATCTTGAAACACTGGAAAAAAAAATTTAGTAACAATAAAAAAAAAATCTAAAAATAAATAAATAAATAAATAAATTCACTATTTTATTGAAGTTTCAAACTAAACCTCAACATGCCATTGACCAAAAATTATGGAATATAAGGAAATATTACATGATGGGAAAAGGAAATTCAACTAACATATGTGAAGATGGTGTGGGAAAATACAAAGTATGTCATGGTTTACCCCACTGATGGAGTCAGGACCACTGCATAAAGCAGTAGATGTATACACAAGCATAGGTACTTAACCAGGAAAGCATTCACATATGCATACCTGCTCATCATATAAACAGGTGAAAATGGACTACTACGTAGCAGTTAAAAAGAAAAGTACATCCTTGTGTTAACATGGATACAACATCATGATATATTATTCAGAATAAGAAGAAAGTTGTAGAATGAGGTAAATAGTACCCTACCACCTATGCAAACTTTAAACATACAGAAAATGGTACTACTCTCTGTGCGTGTGTGTGTGTGTGTGTGTGTGTGTGTGTGTGTGTGTGTGTGTGTTAGGTTAGGGAAGTCTTCAGGATCACAGAAGGGTCACAGATGGATTTTGGTATGCATGCAAGAATATTTTTAAATGAATTAGAACTTTTTATATCTGAAACCTCCCATGGAAACACCTCATTATGACACAGTGAGCCCCTGTCCCCTTCTCAAGGGGTCTCCGACCACTTCAGTCCTTCTCAGCTGTGTCCACAGATGACTAAAAGGTCTTTATCAGAAATGCTTCTCTAATTCCCAGGCCTAAAATCACCCACCAGTAAGCTTAGGGTGGCAAGTACTCCCCTAAAATTGTTCTGAATGCAACCCTCCCCTCTTAAAATTGTTTGAATTGTTTATAGGGCATTTGGACTGGCTTCCTATGAAACAGGAAAGCATTCATAATTGACCCCTATGTTTAAAAAACCTCAAGTAAGAGGGACACTTGGGTGGCTCAGTTGGTTAAACAACTGCCTTCGGCTCAGGTCATGATGCCAGAGACCCGGGATCGAGCCCCCCATCGGGCTCCCTGCTCAGTGGGAAGCCTGCTTCTCCCTCTCTCACTCCCCCTGCTTGTGTTCCCTCTCTGGCTGTGTTTCTCTCTGTCAAACAAATAAAATCTTAAACACACACACACACACACACACACACACACACACACACACCTCAAGTAAGAGCAGTGATTCAAGGAATGGACCCTGATCACTGTGGCAGAACACACCATATTCCAGCGGGCTGGGGGGTCTCATGGTGACACTAACACGGAGGAGGAGGAGGATGGTCCTCCGTGACAGGAAGACTTACTCTCATTCATTAGAACAGAAAAAAACATTGCCGGTGTTTTTTATTTATTTGTTATTAAGTATCTCAGATGAAGCCTATGTAAGCACAGTTCCATTTATTCTTGATCAACTTTTGACCATTTCTAAAGTTATCAAAGTTTTTTCGATGACCAAAACTGGCTCAAAGTGAAAAAATATCATTAGTGTACACAATCCCAGCTGCAGTCATGGGCACGATTAAATAGAGATGGCTCGGCTACCAATTCTTCAGAAACTTTCTTCAAAACATTACAGAGGAAAAACAAAAGCATGCTACAGGAGACGCGTAACTCAGAAACATGGAACGTAGCCGACACAGTCAAGTCCGTCCCTCCCCCGCGATCCGTCAGCCTGAGATGCCATTTTCAGAGCAGATTTACCAAAGATGCTCCAATTACAGAACTTGGAACAAACCCAAGACTGGCCAACTTCTGATGTTTTCAAACTGACCTTTGCCACACACAGACAAAGAAACAAGCAAATGACACCTCCTTCCCCCAGCAATAAGCAAACAACAAAAACGAATCACATTTATTTTTCTCCAGAATGAAACACTTGTTTCACTTTGCTTCCTGCTCCAGATTGTATGGCAAACTGTATCTCTTCCCATCTGCCAATGAAACTGCAACATTGTTTTTGAAGTATTCTTGTTTCCTTTTTCCACATTTTGTGACCTAAGGCAGACTACTACAAACAGGCATGTATATACACATAGCTGAGAAAAAAGAAAAAGTTTTCAGACCTTAGGGGCTGAGCCACAGTCCGTCCTTGAGCTTGTCTCCTACCTCCCAGGGAAGAGTCCATAGGGTTGACTTTTATGTGTCAGGTTAGGAGAAGGGAGAAATATAGATAAAAGCCTGTCCCAAGCAAGACTGGATCAGTCCATAAATTGCTTTGAAAAGGAACCCAAGATCATTATGCAGATTAATGGACTGACCTTAGAAAGGGGTCCCTTCACAAATTGAGTGAGGATGGGACAGAGCTGCTGCTGGGCAGTGTTGAGAGTGGAATTATTCCTGGAAGAATTTGAGGCAGCTGGCTTGGGCTAACAACGAGATCCTTGTGACGCAGCCCAAAGGACCCCAGGAATACTTGACTTTAGGGCTGTATTTCCTGATGTAACTCAGCCACTGTGCAACACTATTATATTTGTGTTACAGCCTGATGGCAGATTCTGTTTTCCTTAAATATTATCAATGATTTTAGACATCTTAGCATACCTTCCCATGCTCCACAAAACCTCAACACCTACTAACAATTCATTGGAATAAAATGATAGTTCAGTTATATGATATAAAACTTTTTTTTTCCTGCCCAGAGATGGAGTAGCTAGAGTTTGATACAACAAAATTACATGATTAGGTAGATATCCACTGAAACCACCTGGACTTGAATGTTAAAACCACATCTAAAATTTAATCTTCCTTGCTTTTACTCATCACATGGTTAGTTAAGTGAAATTTGGTATGAATAAATCCATTGACTTTTCACACGGCCACAGCTTGACTAGGTTACTCTTGTCCCTACTTTGTCACCCTTTTTCCAAACCTGCCATCTTTAGAGTTTCAGGCTCAGATTTTCAAAACCTCATAAAGAATGCTATTGAAATGATTTGGCAATGGGATCCTGAGAGAGAGAGAGAGCCATCTATAAAATAAATTGTTTTAAAACAAGTTAGCTATTTGTCTATTGACCTCTCTTTAAGGCTTAAGTCTAGTTTCTTTATGCAAAGTAACATTAGACTTAGGTCTTCAATTCTCTATTGTGTTCAGAAAAAATACCTGCAATACTCTATCAAATTTTATGAAAATTTTCATAAGACAAATTTTGACTATTGCATACATTTTATTTAATACTAATACCCTTAAGTTTATTTTCCTATTCTAATTGCCTTGGTTTCCTATCAGTACCATTAAAATTACTACAAATTTAGTGGCTTATGTCAACACAAACTTATCTTACAGTTCTTTTTTTTTTTTTAAAGATTTTATTTATTTGACAGTGAGAAACACAGCTAGAGAGGGAACACAAGCAAGGGGAGTGAGAGAGGGAGAAGCAGGCTTCCCGCGGAGCAGGGAGCCCGATGTGGGACTCGATTCCGGGTGTCCGGGATCATGACCTGAGCTGAAGGCAGTTGCTTAACCAACTGAGCCACCCAGACGTCCCATCTAACAGTTCTTTAAAGCAGAAATCTAACATGGGTTGGATCTCTGGGCTATAATCAAGGTCTCAGCAGAAAACGCAGGATCATCTCTCTGTCTTAAGGTCAGCTGATTCACAACCTTAATTCTAACAGTGACCTTATTTCCCATCACAGATTTTGGGAATTACGATGTGACTATCTTCAGGGATCATTACTTGATTTACCGCCCTGCTAACCTTCAACTTTTCTTCCAATACCCAAAATTTGTTCCATGTTATTTTCTGTTCAGCCCTCATGCCCTTATGAACAACTGCTTTATATGCTTTCATTAATGTATTACATATTTTGTGGTATTTCTGAATAATTGTGACGTATCATTCAGGAATTTAAAGGTCCTAATTTTTTTGTGATTATTATAGAACACACTGTTTACAAGTTGCAACTCATCCTATAATTTAATTATGTTGAATAAGATTGTGACTTACATTCAGAAAAAAATAAGTAAACAACACTAACATGTTTAATAGTCATTAACATTTTCATGAATATTATAACTGAAGTTAACTAGAGTTTAAAATCCTGGTTGATAGAACTGTTTCTCAAGGTTTTATGACTTTGAAATAGTTCCTCTTGTGTTACTGCACTGCTCCATGAGTTAAGATGGAAAATTTGCAACTGTGTAAAAGATTCGACCAAAAAAAAAAAAAAAAAACTAAAGAGAAAGATCTATGAGACTGCAATGCCAATCAAGGGGTCAAGTGAAACACACAAAGTAGACCATGCCTGGGGCATGCACTCCCAGTATAATTTCCTGCAGTTTCAGGGTACCGGGGTGGTTCAGTAGGTTAAACATCGACTCTTGGTTTCGGCTCAGGTCATGATCTCACAGTTGTGGGAGCAAGTTCCTCATTTTGCTCTGTGCTCAGTGCAGAGTCTGCTTCAGATTCTCTCTCCCTCTCACTCATTCTCCCTCTCTCTCTGTTAAATAAACAAAAGCTTTAAAAAAAAATTCCTGCAGTTGTACTCTCTATGAAGAGCTGATTAACTCTGAGTTAGAGAACGTATGGATCTGCATAAAAGAATTTAACATTACATCTGTTTATCAGAAATCATAAAGAAGCAAATGTATCTTCCAAAAGAGAATGCTTTACTAAACGAAAAAGAAAAGAAAAACGAAGAAAGGAATTGTATGTACTATATGTTCCCAATACTGAAAGTATCTATCCATTGAAAATATAATATTGCAAAATCTGATTAAGTAAAATACATTTTTTATCACAGTGCTGGTAAATTAGGCATCACGTTTGTCTTATTCCAGAGCGCTAAGTTTGTTATTACAGTGATAGACTCCTGCTGCTTTTCTTATCAACCTAGACAATCCATCACGCAGAGCCCATTCTTCAAACAAGTCTAAATCCTTTCTTTTACATCCGCAGCCGTGTTCATGTTAATGTGATTCCCCTGAGCAAAACCACCAGGTCGGAAATACAGAGCAGAAAAAACAGCCTTAGTAACAAATATGTATTCCTGAGCACTAAAGATAATTATCCAGAGTTAAGCACAGAAGCATGTGTATGTAGCCTGTAAAATTCAACACGCAGATTCTCTCTATGGACAATTCTTGAATAAAAACTAAATAAGGCTGTTTGGTATCAGGCTTCAGTCCCTCCTGCAAAACTTCTAAGGCCTGACATTGTACTGAGGGTATTTGTCGATATGGAGTTGACTTGTATTCTTGACTCTCACTTATGTTTTGATGAGCTGCCATTTGGGTTCTCCATTCTTTCATTTGTTAATTTCCACTGGTCTCAATTTTACATAACCCCACTCAAAAATCAATGGTAAGTCATGCATTTATCATCAGGGTAAATCAAGTCCAAACCCAAAGTTTTTGTTGTTACTGTTGTCATCTCAGTAATGATGATAATGATAAAGGAACAAATCCTCTGGGTCTCCAGTCAGCAAACCAGGAGCATATCCAAAATGTTTTCCCTCCTAAGTGTCAAGAAAACATCTGTAACTTTTGTAGAAACAGTCATTCCCCACCCCTCACCCCCTAGGGGCATTCCTTCTCCTAAGATGATGAAGCTAGAAACTGGGGAAAGACAGCAGGGATTTTTTTTGGGGGGGGGGGTAACATTAAAATGCTGATATATGAAAAATAGTGCAAGTATCTTTGGAAATACTTGTAATAGAAAGATTGAAGTTATGGCAACAATAGTCAGGCATACTTCTTATATGTACACCAGAGAGTTGATAAAAATATGTTCAGGGATCAGTGGGTTTTTCTTTTTATTGTTCATTGGCCTTAGAGACTAAGAAAGGAGTGAAAGGTATAAAAAGGAAGCAATACTCCCCTTCCTCTCACCACTTATTCTATTTTTCCCCAAGAGGACGGATGAAAACACACATGGCTTGTCCCCATGTCTGGCTGCAGAAAAGGATGTGGAGTTCTCAGTTCTCAGTGGCTGAAAACATGGTCACAGAATCTAGAACACTGAGAAATTTACTGGAAAACCACCCACAATTTTTAACAATTTTTTGTAAAGTGAGAAAGTAATAAATATTCATCACTTAGATTTGTGCAGAAAAATATGTCAAAATTGGTCATCTAAGATAATCACACAATGGTAGGGTTTTTTCTCTCTCTTTTTCTATTTTCTATATAGCATGTGTTTGTTAACTTTATTGGCACATAATTCACATAAAATAAACAGCAGATTTAAAATTAATACACATAGATGATATTTTGGTCAAATTTATACATATATTTGGCAAAAATATATATTTTTAAGAAGAGATTATCTTTATTTAAATAAAGTAGAAATACAAATATACTTTCTTCACATTGTTATCACCTTAAAAAATAATACAACAAATATATCACCTGAAAGTAGAGGGAAGTTCGAGACCATGAGGTATAAGTGATTTTTCCCCCTTCAACAAATCACAAGAGTGAGACCCTCCCCAGCTATTAAAATCCCACAGATCTTACTTAGATTCATGAGCTGCTTCTGATCATCTGGGTCTGTAGAGAATAAAACATCTGAAAGGGAAGAGAAGGAACATCAGAGGAAATTACAAATGAGGGAACTTCGGGCAACATTAACAAAGATTACCCTACCACACTCATAATCTAGAAACACCCCTACCCAGCCATGGGGTCTTCAGATGGCGAAAAGGCAGGGAAGAGACAACAATGGTCATCCACACGCACTTTGATACACACAAGTAGAAAAATGCCGTCAGAGTCGAGCAGCATATCATTGTTATATACACATATACATCCATGCAGCTATTATCCTAATCAGATGTTATCACCCCGAAAGTTCCCCAAGCCTCTTCTTAACTACCCTCAATATCCTCAAACCCAGGAGCCACTGATTCTTTTTTTTTTTTTAATATTTTATTTATTTGTCAGAGAGAGACTAAGAGAGCATGAGCGGGGGGAAGAGTAGAGGCAGAGAGAGAAGCAGGCTCCTGGATGAGCAAGGAACCCGATGTGGGACTCAATCCCAGGATGCTGGGATCATGACCCACGCCAAAGGCAGACGCCTAAGTGACTGAGACACCAGGCGTCCCCACTGATTTGATTCTTATCTTCATAGTTTGTTCTGACTCTTCCAAAACACCAGATAAATGAAATCATATAAGAATTATTCTTTTGTGTCTGGATTCTTTCACCCAACATAATGTTTTGGGGGAAAAGAATAAGACCCATCTAAGTGCTGCCTACAAGAGACTCACTTTAGATGTAAGGACACACAGTCTGAAAGTGAAGGGATATAAAATTATATTCCAAAAGAAAGCTAGAGTAGCGATACTTAGACAAAATAGACTTTACAACAAAGATTTAATAAGAGACAAGGAGATTGTTGTATAATATATATAACATTATGTAATGGTATGTATGGTATCACATATGGCATAATCATATATAATGGCTATAACATCTGTAAATATTTATACACTCAATATAGAAGCACCTAAATATTACAAAGCAGATTTTAAAAATCTGAAGGGAGAACTAGATAGTGGTACAAGTCATTGTCTGCTCATGTCTTCTGTCCATTTTTTAATTGTAAGTCATTGAAAAAGACAACTGGAGTTACTCGGCTCATTTAGGGAATTAGAGACCTGTGAGTAATTTAACGCTGATTTCATCTTTTTATGTGCAGGACTCTGAGTAGACATATTTTCATTTCTCTTTGGTTTAAGAACTAGGAATAAAATTGCTGAGTTGTTTGGTAAGTTTATGATTAACTTTGCAAGAACTTGCCAAACTGTTTTCCCAAATGGTTGCACCATTATACATTCTCACCAGCACTTTATGGAAGTCCCAATAGCTCCTAATCCTAATCAATATTTGGTATTGTCAGCTTTTTTCTTTTTTTAGAGCCATTCTGTTGGCACTGGAGTTGTACCTTACTGTGATTTTAATTTGTCTTTTCCTGATAATAAATGACACTCAACATTCTTTTATGTGATTTTTGGCCATTTGTCTTATATTTTTAACTTGTTAAATCTTTTGCCCATTTTTGTTCAGTTTTTTAAATTGAGTTTTTATAATTAAATTTTGTGTTGTAAATATTTTCTCCAAGTACATGCCCTACCTTTTTATTTTTAACTGTGCCTTTGAAACACAAAGGTTTTTAATGTTGAACTTAATGGATTTTTAAAAAAATATTATTGCTTTTAGATTCTAAGGAATCCTTACCTGCTTCAAGATTGCAAAGCTATTCTCATGATTTTCTCTGGAAATTTTGTCTTTTATGTTGATGCCCATAATTTATCATTCCTCTCAATTTTTGTGTATGTCTGAGTAAGAAGCCCAAATTTCCCCAAATGGCTAGCCCATTCTATCAGTGTTAGTTATTGAAAAGTCTGTATTTTTGCTTTCAAATGACCCAGGTGCCTTTAAAATCAATTAACCATATATATGTGGGTCTATCTGAACATTCCTTCTCTTCTGTGCTTTTATCCTCATGTTAATATTCCACTGTCTCGATTGTAATAGCTCTGTAGGATCCTATGAGTTTACTTTGAACAATAAGACACCAATAAATGGGACAAACTAGAAGAAGAGGTCAATGCAACACACATACAACCTACCAAGGCTGAATCATAATGAAAGAGAAAATCTGGACAGACTGTTTATCAGTAAGAAGATTGAATCACTAACCAAAAACTTCCCCAAACAGACAAAAGTTCAAGACCAAATGACCTCACTGGTAAATTCTACCAAACATTGAAAGAAGAAACGACTCTCAGTCTTTCTCAAACTGTTGTTAAAAAAAATAAAATAAAATAAAAAATTGAAGAATGAACTCATTTTATAAGGCCTACATTCCCCTGATATCAAAACCAGAGAAGGATGCCACAAGAAAATAAAACTACTGGGTGCCTGGGTGGCTCAGTGAGTTAAGCCTCTGCCTTCAGCTCAGGTCATGATCTCAGGGTCCTGGGATCGAGGCCCGCATCGGGCTGTCTGCTCGGCGGGGAGCCTGCTTCCTCCTCTCTCTGCCTGCCTCTCTGCCTACTTGTGATCTCTCTGCCTCTCAAATAGATAAATAAAATCTTTTTAAACAAAGAAAAGAAAATTACAGGTCAATATCCCTGATGGACATAGTATGTAAAAATCTTCGACAAAATATTAGGAAACTGAATTCAACAATACATTAAAAGGCCAGTGGAGCTCAGGACAGAGGGGCAACAAAATGTATCCTTCATGAGACAAGGAGCAAAGAGGGAAGGAGGGAGAAGTGAGGAAAAAGGAGGAAGAAAAGAAATATCTTTATGGACTTTAATAGAAAAAGACCAATTTATTTGAAGTCTATTAATATAAAATTACCATTTGACAAATATTGTCCTCTATGCTGCCCATGGAACTCACATTATAGAAGGGAGAAAGAAAAACATATAATTAATGATACTCTCAACTAATAGGAATGTTTGTTTTCATAGTAATAAAATATTTGAGGTGAGAGAAAAGGCAAAAAATCTTGCTGTTTTAGGCTTCTACAGGTTATTTGTAAATAGGAAAAACTGTTGTAAAGTTTAGCAACCAATTATAAATTTAAAGCATAAAACTAGAAAAGAGAAAAAAAATCTGTGCTAAAGAATACATACCAGGGAGTGGAATCTGTAATAACTTCAGAATAGAGCACAATCTGGTTTTAATTAAGTTTAAATTAGCTTTACATGAAAATAAATTGGTTCTGAATCTACAAGATTAAAATGATAACATTAATATCTAACAGAAATGCTGCTTTTAAAATCTTCTCAATCAAAACCAAAGACCTAGATGAAATAAAAAACAGAAATCATGGATTATCAATTAATTTAAATTGCAGAGTTATTTATGTTCATTTGATTTAGGGGACATATTTAATAGGCAATTTAAAATATTGAAGGCTATCAGTTGGGTGTATGTAATGAAAATTAATATTATCATCAAAAGAATTATTTGAAAGATGTGAGTTTTTTCCTATGTTGGAAAGCTCAGTTCTGGTAAATCAATAGGAATGTTTACATATTATTGTTAATTGTAATACATTTAATAATTTATGTTAATGACAAATTATCAATTATAATAAAATCAACATTTTTCCTGCTTTCCTTATTCTAACAAAATGGATCAAGTTTTGACTTAAGGAAAGCATCCCCCCCCTCCACTTTCATCGTTGTTCATTTTTGTCATGAGCAAAAATCATACCCCCAATACACATTTGTAAAGAGTTTCCTAATATAACATTGTTGGTGACCTATTAACATTCCTAGAAATGGGGCTGGGGCTGGTGCTTTTATGAATGAATGTATGAATGAATGATGAATGAACTTAAAAGTCATGACAGATGTGAAGCCTTCTTCATATTTCTGCTTCTGTCCCTCCTCTCACTATTCACTTTTCTAGAAAATGCACATGGGTGCCAAAGTCTTCACAGGGTCAGGAAAACTTAAAACTTAAAATGTGTAAGACCCTTAGACTTAAATATGAAGAAGGGAAAGCCCACGGAGTGTGAATGATGTGTGCATGGTTCAGGCATGTGCCGACCCTGCCCAGTGGTCTTTCTCAAGGGAGCTCATAGGCACAGGACCCGCCACCTCCCAGCTCCGTGGCTAGGGCAGAATGGGACCGTTCCTGAGCCTCAGTGTCTTCCCCCATGAGGCTGTCGAAGGGCTGAATGGTGAGTGTGTGCAAATTCTACGACAACACCCAGCACCAAAAGAAATTGTTAGTTGAGATGAGAATTTTTTAGGAAGGTTTTTATTCCTACTTCAGTCCTGTTATTGTGAAGATTAAATAAATTAAGTCATCTGTGGTAGAGTGATGCCACCCATCTGAGCATTGAATTCTGGCAGTAGCCATGGAGACAGAGTCAATCCACATCAACTTCAGGACTTATTTTAGTCAGAAGAAGTACTCGTGGATATCTGTTTTCAAGCCAAAGTGCCTATGTAAATGAGTTTTAATGGAGTCAAACTTCTTTCTCTGTCCCTCTTCAGTTTCTCAGAATCTGTGTTCCCATGAACCTTTCCTCTCCCGGACCCTGAATCCCATTTCTCCCTGTATCTTGTCTACCTTTTTCCTGCTGGTCAGCTCCTCTCTTACCTCCATCCTTCTTCACTGATATCACCTGCTGCTTTCTCTAATAACCCCCTAAGGACAAAGTGAGCTGACTCTCCCAGAAATTAGAAGCAAATTATGCAGAGGGCCAAAATAAGAAAAAGAAAAGGACTCTGTCAAAGAATGGGATCAGTAGTAATGTAGATTGCAGCAGCTTAGAGACTAATGGCTCCCATTTAGGAGCTGTGAGCTGTATGCCAGATAGTGCTCTCAGGAAGCGGCCCACGTGCACGCCCGAGTTACTTTAAACTCGTGAGAATCTGAAATAGCTAATATTATTATTATCCCCATCTTTTAAATTTGTAAAATTCAGGTGGACTTATAGAATCTGCAGAGTATCCACAGCTGGAAAGTGGTAGCACCAAGTTCATGATCTCTAAATGTTCCACTGACATGATGCGGATGGAGGCCTAACCCTGATCAACTTTACTCAGACGTAGTTCCTAGAAAAGTGAAGTTTTGAACAAAAGATTGGAAATGAATGACTTGGCAGATGACGTAAATGTGTACTAGTAGAAGGAGGGTGGTGGACGCTCTCTAAAGCTAAACCATAGCATTATTTGTCCAGGACTACTGAGAGGATGGAAAGGAAGGAAGAGGTCCAAGCCTTTATTGGGAACATGCATTCTGAGGGATATCATGAATGATCCCTAACATTTCAACAGCACTGTGATGAACCATCCTGGAGAAATGACTCAGCTCTTGCTTTGACAGAACCAACACCTAATTACAAACCTGTCCAGCAGTTTACTTCAAAGCATACCCAGGGTATTCCTGAGACTGGGCTGCCAAGATCTGTTCTATACCAAACAGGTTTCCCCAAATAATTTAGTAACTGTAATTTTGTTGGAACATTCAAACTAGTTATTGTTGGCCATTTCTGACAAATTAATCCTGAAATCCATTAAGTGGATCAAAATGCTTTGAGTTCAGGAGTGAGAGTATTCCACAGTGAACGCTGGAAAAGACAGCAGTGAGGTGACAAAGACTGGGTGTTCTCCTGTTAAGACTGTTGCAAACAGACTGAACCCATTGATCTGTGGACCTCTCCAAACACTCTCTCCCTCTTCCCTCTTTCCTGCCTTATGTTCTGCATGCATTCCCTCTCACATGGGCCATTAAACTCTGGAAATGATGTTTAAACTCATTAACCACCAGGGAAATGCAAGTAACGCCACAGGGAGATATCAGTACTCAACCACAGAAAGGGTTAAAGTCCCCAAATCAAGAATAACAAACAAACAAAGAACAAAGGCAGGAAAACAATGCCCATTATTGGTAAAGCTGTGGAGTCCTAAAGAATGTTCACGCACTGTTGGCGGATATGTAAATTGTTATAGTGACTTTGAAAATCAAATGATGTTATGTCTAAACTTGGAAATAACTGTACCCCATGAGCCAAAAATTTCTCTCCTGTGTATAGAACCCCCCAAAAAATGGATCCAAATGTTCACCAAGGAGCATGTCCAAGAATATTCAAAATGGAATCATTCATAATAGCCAAAACCTGAGAACAAGGCAAATGTATATCAACAGAAGAGTGGATACATTGTTATATGTTCATAGAATATTATGTAGCAATAAACTTGAATAAATTATAGTTGTGTGCAACAACAGGGAAGAATCTCTATGCTACAAGCAAGAGAAGCCAGGTTCCCAAGTATATTCTATATGACTTTATTTGTATAAAGTACAAAGGGTGACAGAATTACTCCATTCAGAATGTTGGTTATCTTAGTGAGAACAGGAGCCTGGTTATGGTAGGGAGCATGGCGAAAGCTTCTGAGATGTTGGTCAAGTTCCCTCCCCTAATCTGAGTCCCCAAAAACGTGCACTCTGTGATGAGATGAGACCTTATGCTATTTAACAGCTTCTGTGTGCTTCATAAAGGGGGGGGGGGGAGTGTGTGTGTGTGTGTGTGTGTGTGTGTGTGTGTGTAAGAAATGCAATAAAGAAGTAAATATGTTATAGAGATTGAGATATATGTACCTGTAGTACCAATTGAAAAGAATGATTAAATGTTAGCTGAACCAATACATACTGATAATATCATATGTAGCTTTAAAAAGTGCTATTTCCCGGGGCGCCTGGGTGGCTCAGTTGGTTAAGCGACTGCCTTCGGCTCAGGTCATGATCCCGGAGACCCGGGATCGAGTCCCTGCTCAGCGGGAAGCCTGCTTCTCCCTCTCTCACTCCCCCTGCTTGTGTTCCCTCTCTGGCTGTGTTTCTCTCTGTCAAATACATAAAACCTTAAAAAAAAAAAAACTTAAAAAAAAAAAGTGCTATTTCCCAAGTCCTTAGAAAGGAACCCTAATGATGGAGAACTTCATTAGCCTGTTCAGAAATATTCTCAAAAGTGGTACAAGACACAGTGTGGAAGGCACCTGCCAACAGAAGTCCAATTGTTTTCTGAAACACCAAAGTGGGAAAAAAGCATGCTTTGTGATATTAAGGAAAAAATAGGCAGCTGTGACTCATTTCCACACACCTAGAGCAAAAACTTGAAGGTCAATATTGACCTTTGGAAATGAATAGAACTTGCTTCAAGCTACTCTTCTAGCAAGAAGAAAAAGTATTTCTTTTTAAATCAAGGCATTCCCTTAAATTTCACCTAAACAAATCCTCTAAAGCTCCAGCTAACTTAATCTATAAAAAAATCACTTATAAGATGAACACACACACACACACACACACACACACACACACCTCAAACATGTCAATCAGCTGTCTGTAGAAAGCTATTTATTGAGTTTCAGTGAATAAACTAATCTCTCAGTTAAGTCCTCCGTCTTTTTTTAAATTAAAGAACATAATTGTTAAGTTTAAGCCAAGGTGTTGTTCTTCCTACATAGTCACTCAATGGAGATAAAGCTATAGACACAGGATCTTGTCCTGTTCTGGGTTCTGTTCATATAATAAAACATTCTGTGATTATTCATTTTATATATCAATTTGACTGAGCCCGGGCGCCCAGATGCTTAGTTGAACATTATTCTGGCTATGCCTGTGAGGATGTTTCTGCCCCCTCCCCACCGCAGCCCCTGCATGAATGGGCTCGTCCAATCCCTTGAAGGTCTGAGTAGAGAAAAAGACAGTAAAGAAGATGCCCCTCTCTCTGCCTCCTTGACTCTGAGCAGGGCATTGGTCTTCACCTGACTTCCCTCCCCCTGGGTCTCCAGCTTGCTGACCACAGATGGTCGGGCTCTCAGCCTCCATAACTATGGGAGCCAATTCTTTATCATAGCCTCTTGCCCTTTCTCTAGAGAAACCACCCCTCCACACATACAGAAACACACACAGAGTTTTTCCACATTATCGTGTTTCTTTCTGGCTGTAGCTCCAGGCCCTCCTAATTCCATTCTCATTGAGATCCACCTGCTCTGTCCTCTAGAGAGCGGGAAATCCAGGTTATCTTATTATTTACGCATTCAAATATCCTGAGATCTTGGGCGCAGCCAGTGAGATCTAGGGCCCAAACTGCCATCCAGCCAGGATCCAGGGATGCGGAGTGAACAGAGAAAAGGCAGGGAGTCAACAATTTGTGGCGTCTCAGGGAGGGGAGGGTTCTGGGAGTCCAGGACTTGGACTTGTCACTTGGCCCTTTTCGCTTCTTCCACTCACAATCCTCTAACTTCATCTTTGCCATCGCGGTAGTCAAGCCTGGTCCCCAAATACCAGGCGTGCCTTAAAACATACAATATCACTAAAACAGTTCTTCCGGAGCTCCAATAAAGAAGACGGATTAGGATACAAAGCACCTCAACCGACTTTACGCCAAACATCTAATTAAACAGAGAAATCTCTACATCTGTTTCTCACCCACCTTTTGTTGACACAACGGGGACACTTCTCCAGCTGTGTTTCTTTTTCCTTTTAACCAACCAGATGCCACAGGAAACCCTGCAGGATCCAGCACCACGCTGACGACCGAAGCAAGACCATAGTTGTGATCTGATGTGTTCCCTCTCAATTATCACCTCTGAAGTGTTTCTCCTCAAATCCATGAAAAAGAAGACATTTATCTAAGAACAGGGATTCTGGAGAAGCAAATAGGAGTCTTCTCGTGGACACTGCTAGTGTAACTGTTTTCTGTATGAGTCTTAGGAAGAACTTGTGAATTACTATAACATGTTAGTAAACCATGAGAGCATTCATGAGCAGAAGAACTTAGGTTAGACTATTTCTCTCAATAGCAAGAGGAAATATGATGTATGACCACAGATGCTGTTACTACAGGCTCTCAGGGCAGTAAACAGCAAGATGTATAGAATTTCCGTGGGTCCAGACAAAAAACTTACAGAACAACTTCTAGTGAGCTCTTTTGTTCTTTGACCCCTTATAACAGCAGGTGAAGTTACTTTTCATGCAGTGGAAATGATGGGCTAACCACAGATGGTTTTCCTATCAAGGTCATCACGAAGATCACTACAAAGTCATTCTTAATTATTCATTTTCCGCCCCAGGGAAAATTGTTCTCTTGTGCCTCTGAGATGGATTACACCATCTCGATTCCCTGGCACCCAAGAGGGCAATGTTGCCATTGCTTCCAACAACATGTAGTCTCAGCTGCCTCCTTTCCCTTCCCCTTTCCCCCGTCCAGGTGTCCGGGCACCATCGAGCGAGAACATGAGCAATGTTGGTGACACCCCAAAGTCCCATTCACTCTCAGATCTTCTCCAGTGTATTTTGTTAAAAAGTTCTGACTATTATCCCACAGATGTGATGTCGATGTCATAAACTGTGATTCTCGGTTCCATTATGTGTCCCCAAGGCTTCTCAAATCAAAGCAGAACATCTAATCCTGAGCATAAGGGCAGTCAAGCAATTATAAGAGAATTGGAAAGAGGAAGAAGAGATCTAGAGCATCTCTCAAGAGAAAGTTTCATGGAAAGAACCAGGGACTGTAGCCTCCCTCAATGCTTGAGTGATCCTGCAGACATTTCCTAGAGAACAGGGAAGTATTATTTCAAGGGGTTGATGCTTTGGTAAGAAGAAAGTTCTAAAGTTTGCATTTCTCAGGATGCTTCTGAATAAGAAAATGCTACTATGCCATATGGCAAATAGATCGTTAAAACTCAGGATACAATGTGCTACAATCATTCTCTGATTCTTCCAGTTAGAAGATAATTCTTCTGTTCCGTTCATCTAAGTCTCAAGCCCAGCTGTCAGTGAGCCCCCAGTACCAGCCGGCCGCGCAATGGTCAGGACACAGCCTGCCCTCAGGGCGCTCCTTCCTCTTCTTCTCCCCTTGCTCCAGAACAACACCGACTCCTATTTTTCTTCATTTTAAAATACTGTTTCCAAATGATTCCTTGTGGGTGGCCTATCTGAATTGAACTGACTTCTATTACTGCATCAGCTCTCATGACTTTTGTGAATAACAAACCTGGTTATCAATTTCTATGACATATTTATTACATATATTCACATAATCCCCTTCTTTCCTCCATTTTTCACTTTATTTTTTAAATATTTGTTTGCAGACAATATTGTATTAGTTTCAGGTGTACAACATACTGATTGGATATTTATATACTCTGTGAAGGGGTCCCACAATAAGTCCTAGTTACTACTATCTGTCACCTCTCATACAAACTTGTCACTATGTTATTGACTGTATCCCCATGTTAAACTTTTTATCCCTGTGACCTATTTATAAATAAAAGATTGACCTATTTATAAATAAAATATTGTGTATTTGAATCCCCTTCAACTCTCCTCTGTATTTTCACAACAATGTTTAATGCTGACATTCTATTTATTGTAAAACTTCCCAGACATCATATAGAGAACTCTATATATTATGCAAATGGTAAATATTGGTTATCAACATTATAATACCTCAGTTTTGCTGCACTGTATTTCTATAATTTGATAAATATTTAAGTTTTCTAATCATGCCCCTTTTAATGTCAATCGAAGTCAATATTTGTATTGACTCCCAACAATTTCCAAAACAAGCTGGAGTTTTAAGTGGAGCAAGGCAAAATTCCAAAAATATTCCCATCATTCACTGAAAGAATTCAATGGGTAAGTAATTCAGATTCATCTCATTTAGCAGCTGCTGCTAGCTACATTTCTACATGAAAATATTTTTGTAGTTTCTGCTCTTCTCCAAAAGAAAGGCATGAATGGCCCTTAACTTTTTCCTTCAGGTGAGGAACAGGAACAAACCATGAGCCTGTCAGTCAAAGAAGGTTTGGGGGTGTGGCCCTTGTGACTCATTTCAAAGGTGTAAGTTGAGTGTTGAGATTGTAGGTAAATGATTCTACCACATTCCTGCACTTCGTGTGGCTCAGTGACCTGCAGGGGTCTTGAGCTGACACTAGCCTTCCCTGGAGCATCTCATGCACTAGGTCACAGCCCACAGAGTCACAGTGTAAGTTCCTGATTTCCTGAAAGGACATCCCTAGCACCCTGGGTGATGAGCAGTCTCCCCGGCCTCCTGGCTCCTTCCTTGGGTGGGCCCCTTAGATAATATGTCCACTCTTGCAGGGCTTTCCAAAACCCTGCTCTTTTTCATTGGAATCGATTGGTCTGGACTTAGCTCTGGAACTCGGACCCTGATTGTGGCAGGTGCCCACGTCTGTGGGGCTCTCTGTCTGCACCCTGCCTTGACCTCCCCTGGTGGCCCTTCCAAGAACTCTTCCAGGACAGTGTCTCTATTGCTCTCTCCCTTGTAAAGGTTTTGCTGAACTGTGGCTTTCCATCCAACACCCCACTCAGGGCTCTACTTAACAAATGTTAATTTAACAAAATCCCCAAAATGAAAAATATGGCTTCAATGGTTTTGATATGACTTGGGCTAAATAGTTTCCTGAATATAAATTGTATTTATTAATGTTGTATTTTAAAAAGTCAAGGTGGGCAACGAAGACTCTCACAAGGGGGAAAAAATGCTGCTTTGCCGTTGGGTGATCTTGAACTGTGGGTAAAAGGAGTCCCTTGGGAGAGTCTGACATGCTTAGTGAGTGTGTCCATTGGTATGGTCTCTGGAGAAGGTAATCTGGAGGGACTACCAAAATCCACATACCTTATGACACAGGCATTTCATTGCTAGGATTTCCTTGCAAAAGGATGTTGAAACATATGCACAAGAGTGCCCACTGTAATAGATTTTAAGAGTATAACTGGAAAAAAATGTTCTGTCGGAAATGACGGGTTTAAACAAAATATTGCTTATCCATCCATCCCATACAGCTTTGTACTCCTGGCACACATTGTTGTAACCTAAAAAATGATGAGGATGATGTTATAAGTTGTTCTATTTTTCTACGTTATAGTTTAATATAATCTGCCATGCATTATTAAAATGTAAATGTATATTACGGGATGGCAGTATGGAAAGAAAAATGTACATGTAATACGGAGAAACACTTTGAAACTATGCACTTCCCTAAGTTCTGCCTTAAATTCCACATACTTGGGAACAGCCAAACTAAAGCAATGTTTACTAAAAATTGTTTTGTTTCCTATAAAGTGTTGTTTACCAAAAAACCACAAATGGTTGTTCTATTTCTTTAAAAATTTACTTGTCATCATATAGTTTTTGCAACAGTCAGACATTCTGTCTTTGAGCCTTGTGGTTAGTCTCAGGTGTTCTGTATTTTCCAAAGGCCCGTCCTCTGAGGGGGAGGATACAGATGGGGTGACACCAGCCATGTCTCTGGATCTGGAAAATGAAACGTGCCCCAGTCATCATCCTCGCCCACCCACCCCCATAACCCAAAACAAGAACGGAAAGGAGGGGAATCAGAACCCTCACCTCGAATCTTTCCCTACCCTCCCCCACATCTCCACGGCAGCCAAAGAAAAGACACAGGGCCATATACAGCAGTGGGAGTCCTAAATTCTCAATTTGTAGCCCTTACGTCCCAGACACTAATAACAGTCTCCCCAACATGTTGGGGACCTGGGTTCAGGGCTGGGCAGACCATGATCAGATGCGTCTGGGAAGTGCAAGCACCATATTGCTGAGGTTGTGCTGTGGTTTCTTCTGGGTTGTCCTGTCCACATGCTGACTTATGACTCTGCCACAGGAGAGCAGCTCCCTAGGTCCCAGGGCCCCAGCCGGCTGCTTCAACGCTCTATCTACCCTCCTCCTGGGGGGAAAAAAAGTCTGAGACTCTAAGACACCATACATAAAAGACAAATCATATTGAAATGATTTAAAATACTGTGGTTATTTTAAAATTAATTAGGGGGCGCCTGGGTGGCCCAGTTGGTTAAGCCACTGCTTTCAGTTCAGGTCACGATCCTGGAGTCCCAGGATCAAGTCCCACATTGGGCTCCCAGCTCCGCGAGGAGTCTGCTTCGCCCTCTGACCTTCTCCCCTCTCGTGCTCTTTCTCACTCACTCTCTCTCAAATAAATAAAATCTTTTAAAAAAATTAATTAGGAAGAGGTAAACGAGGCTTAAACAAATTAAAGACATAGGGGAACTCTTGGGACGACTTGAGAGTTTAAATCCAGAGGGAATCATGACAACCCTTCATGGGGAGACAGTTTTTCTTAGTTCCTAAAACATTAGGAATTTCTCAAAGGGGACAATAAAAAATGCCCGTTTTGTTGTTTGTTTGTTTCCATCAACAGGAATTGGCACCCTGGAATGGAGGTGGCATCTGTAGTCACAGCAGGCTCTGGGCTGAGTGGGAGGGTCCGCGCAGGCTCCTGGGGCCCGCTGGAGACCATCCCTTTGGACCCAGCCTAGGGGCTCGTTCTCAGCTGAAGCGTGCTCCGCCCTCAGGGACACGGTTCCCTTCTCCAGTCTTGTCCCTTCTCCAGTCTTACCAGGGCTGCTGCTAGATGCTGTGTGCTCCCCTGGGCTGGGCCACTCTGCTGCAGCCCATGAGGGGTCCCTTCACTGGCATTCCCTGCTCCACGCCAGGCTGGGGGGTCCAGGCAGCCAGCCTTGTTCGCTGCTTGTGCCTTAACGGGACTTCAGTCTCAGCAAATAAACATATTATTAAGCTTCAAAATAAACCTGATACGTTTAGGAATTTGCATCAAAGTATTTTCCTCAAAATGGATTTAAGACCTAAATGTGGGGCACCTGGGTGGCTCAGTCAGTTAAGCGTCTGCCTTCAGCTCAGGTCATGATCCTGGGGTCCTGGGATCAAGTCCCACATCAGGGTTTCTGCTCAGTGGGGAGCCTGCTTCCCCTTTTCCCTATGTCTCTCCCCCTGCTTGCGTGCTCTCTCTCTCTGTCAAATGAATAAATATAATATAAAAAAAAATTAAGACCTAAATGTGAGACCTGAAGCCATAAACCTCCCAGAAAAATACATGGACCATAATCTCTTTGATCAACCTTAGCAACAGTTTTCTAGGCATGTGTGTTCAGACAAAGGGAATAAAAGCAGACATAAACTATTTGGATTACATCAAAATAAAGAGCTTCTGCACAGTGAAGGAAACCATCAACAAAATGAAAAGGCAATCAACTAAATGGGAAAAGGTATTCACAAATGACATATTTAGCAAGGGGTTAATACCCAAAATATATAAAGAGTTTACACAACTCAACACCAAATAAACAAATAATCTGATTAAAAGATTAAAATAATCTCAAAGGAGCCAAACAGACATTTTTTAAAAGAATACATACAGATGCTCAAGAGACACATGAAAAGATGCTGAACATCACATACCATTTAGAAAATACAAACCAAAACCACAATGAGATATTACCTCACACCCATCAGAATGACTAAACTCAAAAGCACAAGAAAAAAGTGCTGGTGAAGATGTGGAGAAAGGGGAACTGTTGGCGGAAATGTAAACTGGTGTAGCCACTATGGGAAACAGTATGGAGGTTCCTTAAAAAGTTAAATACAAGACGCCTGGGTGGCTCAGTGGGTTAAAGCCCCTGCCTTCGGCTCAGGCCATGATCTCAGGGTCCTGGGATCGAGCCCCCGCATCGGGGTCTCTGCTCGGCAGGGAGCCTGCTTCCTCCTCTCTCTCTGCCTGCCTCTATGCCTGCTTGTGATTTCTCTCTGTCAAATAAATAAATAAAATCTTTTTTAAAAAGTTAAATACAAATACTATATGGTCCGGTAATTCTCTTAATGGATATTTATCCATAACAAATAAAACCCTAATTCAAAAAGGTATGTGTACCCTTACGTTTATTGCAGTATTATTTACACTAGCCAAGATATGGAGGCAACCCAAGTGTCCATGGATAGAGAAGATATTATATATATATATATATATATATATATATATATATATATGATGGAATACCACTCAGCCCTAAAAAGGATGCGATTTTGCCATTGGTAAGAACACAGATGGACCTAGAGGGTATTATGCCAAGGGAGATAAGTCAGACAGAAAAAGACAAATACCATATGAGTTCACTTATATGTGGAATCCAAAAAACAAACAAATAAATAAACAAACAAAAACTAGAAATAGACCCCGAAATACAGAGAACAAACTGATGGTCACCAGAGGAGAGAGGGATGGGGGAATGGGAAACATGGGTGAAGGGGAGTGGGAGTTACAGGCTTCCAGTTACGGAATGACCAAGTCATGGGGCTGAAAGGAACAGCACAGGGAATGCAGTCAGTGGCATTGTCACAGGGTTGCATGGGGACAGATGGCAGCTGTATTCGCAAGCACAACGTAGGGTCTACAGTTATCGAAGTACCGCGTTGTATACTGGAAACTAACGGTACCCTGTGTGTCAACTCTCTTCCAATAACAAATACATAAAGTAAAATTTTAGAAAATACTTCCTTACTATGATTAACTCTTTACATTTATTGTGGTTGTTCTGTTTTTCTTTTCTTTATAATTAGCTCCATGTGTGTTGGCTTGGGTTCAGTTTCAGAATAAGGCCCAGGATTTGTCCTGTGTAGCGTAACTGACTTACTCTCTTAATTATTTGGAGTGTGTGTAACTTCTGTCTTTATCACCAGCATGAACACCTTCAACGTGCTCTCATACAATCATAGACTATGATCTTGAACACTACAGGACAATCTGTACAATTATTTGAAGTGATGATTCAGTGATGGTGACATTTCCAAACAAGACACTTACGACGGCGGATTTATGAGGGCCTGAAACTCAACGTGACCCAGGCGGTGTGGAATACGAGTAAATCATATTTGGAAATGCAATTTGACAAAGGCTATTAGTTGTCGTGGAAGGTCTAGTCTCTAACAAGGCAGCAGAACTGCATTCTTAAGACCCTGATTGATCAAAACCTAGGATTAAACAGCTCATGACGAGATGTGCTACCCATGACTTGCTGGCCAAGTGCAGCCGAATCAGTTAGTTTCAGTTCATTGAGGAAAACCCTGCCTCCCATTTACGCTGGAGCAACAAGTATTTCATAAAAGAAAGATATTCTTTATGCATGATCCCTAACAGCCTTCCATTGCAATAAAAATTACACTCTTTCTATATTAGTAGTGCTTTTAAAATTAGAAAACATCTTTTTCCCCCCTAATTTGCTACATATATCCGATATTCTAGCAACTGAAGGTTTTGGAGGATGGGACAATGTAATGCCCAGCCCCACCACTGCCCAGGCATGATCTCCTACCTTTAGCACTATTGCCATCTTGAACTGATGAGTTCTTTGTGTTAGGGACTGTCCTGTGAAGGGGAGGGTACTTAGCAGCATCATTGGTCTTTGCCCATTAGAAGCCAGGAGCCTCTCTACCCCAGTTGTAAGAATCAAACCTACCCCTACGGGAGGTTTCTGCTGTGAATTCTGTACCCAGGGCCTCCGTCCTCCCAGTCAGTCCTGCCTCCCTCAGTCCCATGCAAGTGTCTGTGCCATGAGCACACATCGGCTCCTAATCCCCATCTCAGGATCTGCTTCCCGCCGAACCAACTGTGTAACAGACATCGGATTTCCTCAATTCACAGAGACACATTTTTATCACATTTTATTATCACTGAAATCAGATTGTCCTCAAATTGATGGCAAGCTATAACTTAATTGGCACCGTGTTCCCTTTCTTAAGGTAAATAAAATAAGTCTTAAAATGAATCCTATTTTAGTTGATCAAATATAATAGATAAAATTACAATTCGGCATGAGAGAACAATGCATTAGACTCAGACTATCTAGTGCTTTAATCAAAAGGCTGGCTGGGGAGTGCGAGTATAAATTAAATATCTGTGCTAGCTATATTTTTAACTAGTAATATTTTGGTGTAGCAATAATTTATTATTTTATATCGTATACCTAAATTTATTAATCATGAGAACTGATTGCTATGCATATATCACTTTATAAACTACATTTTAAGATATTCTAAAGTGATAGATATAAACAAAGCTGCCATATTTTTTAACTCTATTTTCCCATTAAGTTACCTTCTTGAAAATATATATGTATTGGGACTCCTGGGTGGCTCAGTTGCTTGGGCCACTGCCTTTGGCTCAGGTCATGATCCTGGAGTCCCAGGATCGAGTCCCACATCGGGGTCCCGGCTCCTTGGGGAGTCTGCTTCTCCCTCTGACCTTCTCCCCTCTCATGCTCTCTCTCACTCACTCTCTCTCAATAAATAAATAAAATATAAGAAAAAGAAAATATATGTAAGAGCCAATGTCCTCTGCTCCATATTATATTTATATCCCCTAGATCATGACCTGTCTGCAACACAAGGCAGCTAAACCTATTACTAACCTATATTATGGCTTCTCTTGCCCTGAGCAAGATGGTGCAGAACTGCACTTTGAAACATATATCCTGAATACTACCTCGCTCCACCGTTAGAAATCTTGGCTACGTTGCAAACATTCAAGGTAATTGCAGTCTGTTGGTATGACTGTCTGGGATTTGACATTGAGCAAGAGATTCTTTGTTCTTCTCCCAAAGCAGTAAAGTACTACTATAATGTGGGTTTTTTTCAGCTTTCAAAATTGTCTCTAGTTAAAACAGGTGTGAATTATTTATGCATTAATGCTCCATTTACTTTTTCAAGATGTTTAAAATATTTTGAGCTACAGGGAAACTTTCAATGTTAAATTCTCCCGAGGTTTTCGATGGGACCACGTGGATAGATTTCGAAAAGTAGCCATCGTTCTCAGAAAAGACAAAAGCTTTAGGGTGTTGCGTAAAATGTGGGCTACTTGATAAAGCATTCATATTAAATAGTCATGGAAAGGTATTTCCAAAATGAGGTAAACACTGCCGGGGACTGAGAACAAACTGTAAAGCCAAACACTCAAAGTCAAACTATTAGTTCAATAGTTGAGACTTGACAATCACGTGATTGCCTAACAATCTCCTTGTTCACAAAGGAACAGCCCTTTGATAATTTCACTGGTGGCTTACCTTGGACAGGTTAAGGCAGGTAATGCGGCACTCCTAAATAATCGGGCAGCCCAGGTCTTTCTGGGGTAGGTGCAAAACTTCACCGTCCAAACCCGACACCTACAGACCTGAGATCGGGGGAATTTTCACTCGCAAGGCAAACGATGGACTCTGGACCCAGTATCTCAGTTTCTAGCTCAAATAATGACCCAATCAAATGCAATTTAATTATCTTTAGGTCACCATCAATCCGTGCACATTTTGTGATCTGATCAGTTGATCATAAAAAAGATGCCACAAGACAGAATGCTTCATCTCTTTTCTCAGTCAGCAGTTAAGATGCCATAATTCTCGCCACGAGCTGTATCGACGGCAGCTCTGATGCTTACCCATCCTTCGTAAAATACTATTCACATCTGCTCTCAGGTCACATCACACTATCAGCGACAGTGGCACCAGCTACTTTTAAAACTGTTTTTATTGATGCTGCAGGTGGCCCTTGTTAGCTCTGTGATAATACTAGTTTAATTGAACCAGAGAATAAAATTAGCCCAACTTCCTAAAAAGTTGTTCCAGATATGCTGACAAAGGGAAATAGGAAGTGAGCAAGAAAATGGCATTTAAAGAGCAAGCAGACTTTCCTAAAATAAAATAGCTGGGTTGATTTAATGAGACCATCTTGAAAAAAATGAGTAAAATGGTCTTCGCTTATTACATTTCCCTACATGCCTGTTTCGTTGTAAAACAGAAACAAAAGCAAAAACTAATCACTATGCTTTTTTTAAAACTGCCAAATTTTGTGTTTTCATAAGTTCCACTTACTTTACAAAGGAAAAAAAAGTCTAAGGTTTTTTTTTTTTTTTCCTAGTGGTTAAGAATTCAAGTTAAACAAGTGCATACATTTCTTTTCTTAGCTTTTTACAGAACAGCAAAGGGCATTAGAAACACAAGGGGTTGCCATGAAGTCCTTCACTGAAGGATTTCTATTACAAAATGCAAATGCACTCACCGAGAAGGAAACACCAGTGTTTCTTAATGTAACAAATACACAAAGATATATATTTATATTAGGGGTCAGAGATAAATTATATTTGTCAGTTTCTCTGTTTTGCTTTCTTAACCAGGTACTAGAATAATAAGTGGCTTCAAGGAGCATTAATTGACACAGAATGTAACAATTTAGAAATCTGCTCCTGTTGTAAATCAGTTTCAATCAGCTGCTGTGACAAGCCTCTGTAGCTGAAAGGTAAAAATAAGAAATGCAGGCAGGATCAAGTGAACTGATTTAAAAAATTATTATTATATTGATCTTAGCATTTTTCTTTTCCTTTACTTTCCCAATGACTATTTTTGTTCTTTTGTGGGACTTATGCAAAGAAACCATATGCCTTTATTTAGGACTCCCAACATTACAGTGGCTCTTAGATCATGATTTATAAGCTGTCAGATATAAGATCTCAAATTTCAAGTGTTTACCTGGCACTCTCCTGGAAAACTGCTTCAGGCTTTTGAAGTCTTCCAAAGGGATTCTTAATTCATATCCACTTAGATTATGACTGGAAAATAAAAGATGAACATTTTGGAACTGTTAAGAGTGCTGAGAGTTTTGTTTTGTTTTTTAATTCTCTAAAAGGCAGCATAAACAGGATAACATTTTCTCTGAAGATATTGGGAGAAAAGACTTGATTGTCCCAAGTCATAATGCAACAGAAAGGTTTTCTGGAGAAGCAAGAAGTATCTGATTAAAGTTTGTGAGTGTGGGGTAGTCCAAGGTCATGACCACTGTGGTTTTCAACAGCAGGTGCGCAAGAACAGAACAGAAGATAGAAGATCCCTTGCATCTGGGGGCCAGGCTCCCACTCCAGAGGTCCTTCTCCTGAGGTGGGCTTTCATGCAAAGGCCACAGCTGACCCAGAAGGGGTCCTCCATGAAAGGGACAAGGAAGGTGATGTTGTGTCTTTCTCTTGACCAACACTTTTTTATGGTTGTTGTTGAGGCTAAATTCACACTAATTTTTGGCACCGGATGTATTCATGTATTTAAATAAGATCAATCCACTAATGTATAAGGAAAATCAAAAAGGAGAGTATCTTCAATAAATAATGATGGGAAAACTGGACAGCCACATGCAAAATAATGAAAAGATAGATTGGATAGATGATGAGATGATGAATGTGTTAATTATCTTGATGGTGAAAATACTTTCAAAGCGCATATGCATACAAAACCATCACTTTGTGTACCTTAAATATATTACAGTTTTATCAGTTGTACTTCAATAAAGCTGAAAGAGGAAATTGAATCCCCAGCAGTGTCAAATGCATATTTGTTGAGAAAAAATGAAGTAAAATATCTCTCACACTGGGTGGTATAAAATAAATGCAAAAGTGGCTCAAACTCTGAGAACACCTTTTGCTCCCTATTTAAAGGGAATACATTTAACACCAATATTTTAAATATATTTAACATTTTATGAGAAAAGATGACTTTTAAATATCAGTTAAAAGATAAATTTATTTTTGACGAAAAGGAATGAGGAAATGCTCTACTTAAGAATGATTCATAGAGAAACTGATATCTAAGAGATTCTAGTTATGAAGATTTACCAAGTAAGGATCACAGGGAATGGGAAATGAATCAGTCATTTATTGAATTGTCTCTCTGTGTTAGATACTTTGCCTTTATCTCCAATTCTGGTAACTAGGTATTGTTATCCCTGTTTTATAAATGAGATTGAGGGAGCATTTTCTCAAGGTCACCGTTAACTTTCCTCTTTCCTTGGCAGAAAAATGTATGCCTAGTGACCTAATTTACAAAGAGGAACACAGAAATTCTGCCCGGCAGGGCCTTTAGCTAGATGGATAGATGTGCCAAAGTAAATGGAAAAATCCATCTCAAATTTATATATAATCAAAAAGGATTACTGAAACTGGCATTGCTGATAGAGATAAGTATAGGGAAGGTTTTACCTGCACTTTCATTCAGTATTTCAGATGGTATATTCAGCCCTTCTCTACTGAACAACATTCTAAACCACATAGAAAATCATCACATTTGCCTTTGGCATAATCTATCAGGATTCCACCTGCCTTTTTCTGCTAAGGAGATCCGGAAGCTGAAAACAGTAATATCAACCTGCTCATACATTCCAGACCACATGAGTACTTTTTCGGTATTTTGAGGCTTTCCTAGAACTGTAGGTCAGGAACACAAAGGGAAGCCCTTCCTGTCTCATCTCCTAAAGGTTCTAAATGCTTCTCTGATTCCACCATTCCGGACTGTTTTGTTTAGCTTAATGAAAACTGTCAAGCAGAGAAAGGAAAAATAGCAGTCCACGGGTGACCAGGCTAGTGAAGGAATATCTAAGGTGGGAGGGGTCGTCCCACGAATCTGGCAAAGTCAGACTCCATTGTGGGTGTGGAACCTTGTGAGGCATGGTAGCCTTCTTACTCTGCTAAACAGACAACTGAGCCTAGTAGATGTCTCATTATCTTTTCAACACATTTTAATGTTATTCACCTATTCAGATCTCCTCCTCTGGGCAGTGTGTAATACATACATTCATCTATCACCAGGCCGTTACATTTCTCTAAAAATTATATTTTAGTGCCATGAAATATTCTTAATTCTTTCTTTTATGTCTCATTTATTATTTTTAAAAATATTTTTCTCTCATTATGTTTTAGTCACTAACCAAATCAGTCTTATTTACTCCCTAGATATTTTCAGAAATCCATGTTTTGGTGACAATTAATCTATTTTTGTTCTATTTTCAGCTTTTATATGTATTTGTATCCTCTTCTTAGATCCTTTAATTATAATTTATTTATTTTATTTTCCAATCTCTTCAATGGAATTTCTGCTTTGGCATCTTAGTAAGATTTTTTTTAATTAAGATATATGATGAATTTTTATAAATTCTCTATGAACACACCAAGAGTGCATATTCTCTGTTGAAAGGGTACTACCTATTATATCTTCATGAATATGACTTGTTATTAAACAAGTTGAGTCCTCACATGGATACTTATTTTTCCTCCTATTTAATTAGTGCATTTCTGAAAAAGTGTGTTATATTTATATATAACACTAATTATAATAACATATAACATTATATAACATTATATATATTATATATAATGCATTATATTTATAACACGTTATAATTATTTTTTTTCTCAAGATCTGTTTACACATCTAGAAGTATTTGCACTCCACGTCTTCCCCATTGTTTAGTTCACGTATCTTTTTTGTTGATTATGACTTTGGTTACTCTTTGTCTCAGCTTTTCAGACCGTCTTCTTTCATGTTAACATTGTATATGTTAACATTGTACCTCATACTCTTTCATTCCCTGTTAAATAGTACATCTTTATCTTTGTCCATTTAATTCCAGTGTTACTTTGCCCATCTATGTGATACTTACGAAGAGCATCTTACTGAATTGGGCTTTGTGATTGGACTGTTTCACTTCCAGTAAAGGAATTTGGGATCTGATGGCCCTCCCCATCACCATGTGCCGAGAGGTGGCAGGAGTTTCTCCTGTCTAATTGCTTCCACGCCCTGAGACTATCTGAGGTGACTGGACAGCATCTTTCTCCTTGGCTCCCTGTCCAAAGCTCAGCCTGAGCCTCAGGGGGAGGAGCTCCTTGGACCTGCCCAGCACACAATCGCAGGGCTTTGCAACTTTGCAGAAGATTCACACTTAGGACCCTTAGGATCCACGGAATACAGGGGACCACAGAGATTGCAGTAGCAGCAGTGGAATGAGGACTCACGGAAGCTTAAAGGCAGCGAAGATTCTAGAGATTCTCGAGAAGATGCTATTAAATGCTACCTGGACATCATAAAATGACTTTAAATTATCTCTTGGATTAAGCTTCAGGGAGGCCATTCGTCATCTTGGGTAGAGCAAGTTCTGTGAAAAGAGAGAACAGATGAAAGTTATCTGAGGTGAGGACGGCAGGGAAGAACTGGAGATAGAAACTGTCCCAGCTCCAAGTATCAACACCCAATATGATCTCCGGCGGCATGAAGTCAGCCATCTTTAGCAAAGCTTCTGCCCTTTCCCACCACAACCACCATGAAAGCGGACGCCGGGAGGCCCCATGGGGTGCACTCACCTCTCCTTGCCCTGACTCCCTGGAACCGCCTTCACTTTAGGTGCTTGCATCCCAGGTCCCAGCACACTGGGAGAGGCAAAGCCCACCCCATACTATTACTGGAACCCCAAGAATTTAGTCAACAGTAAGATAAGAAGGGTTTATTTTATTTTCTTCTTTATGTTTTGCAATGCTGCCCATCAGAGAAGCAGAGGATATAGTACTTAATTCACAAGGGAAAGCTCATAATTTATTATTTCTTAAAACACCCTGATTTTAAACTTTTTTTTTTACTATTTACTTAATGCATATTTAGTCGGTTTTTTTTCCACCTTTTTAAAATCATCCCCTTTAAGTTATTCCTAGCAGTGCTTACTGGTGAACTGCTAATATCCTCAGAAGCTTGTGGTGACACAGGGTGAATGTGCTCATTAATCCCTGTCCCAGGGGTCCTCATCCAGATGGGGTCTGCCTTTCCATCCCACTTCACTATAAAGTCTTGGTTTCCATTTGCCTCAAGATCAGACCTCTATGGGCTAGAGCTCTGTGCAGAACACTCAAGAGGCTCAAGTCTAATTACTTAAAAAAAAATCACTTTGAGAAATGAAATGGGATTCTAAGAATCATTATATGAAAAGAATTAGTATTCACAAAAGTGCAGAGATTAATATAATATACTTTTTACCCAGAAGGAAAGGAATGTTATTTTGTAATATTTGCATCAATTTTTTAAATTCTAGACATAAAATATCCCTGCTAAAGTTGAAATCCTCCTTATACCCCTCTATTTGGGAAATGGGAATGTAGTATATAATCCCCTAGACCATGATCTTACACATTTCTATATGCGTGCATATCCATCTATAGCATTGATTTTTAATTCTGTCATAGGTTTCAAATTAAATCACACTGGGTTCAATGTCATACAACAGACTTTATTCCTCCAATGTTATCTTTTCAAGATCTACCAACGTTGATCTATGTCGATGTGTAATGGTCATTCGAGAATCATGTGCTCTTCCATCAGCCGAACGGAACAGATGCCCGCGTCTGTTCCCTACTCCCCTCTGGAAGCCTTAGCCAGGAAGGCGTGCTATGGGGCTTCTTTCCCAGCACTGTCATCATCAAAGAGCTGGCCTGCCATCCTCTGTGCCAGCCAGGTGTCTTTTCTTTATGGCAAGTATTATAAACCCAGAAGTTACTTGCTTTGTTACGCTTTCGTTCAAAATGCAGACTTCGGGTACTAGGTCTGTCTCAGTTGTGATTCTCCTCTGTCAATTTCCTTGTGCGCTGGGTCCTTCCCGTCACATAAGCAGTGCTCCTAACTGGGTGCAGTTCCTGCTGTCTGGTCTTTACGGTGCTGCTTCCTCCTGGCCCCCACCCAAGCCCTCTGAGGTCTGCAGAAGGAGAAGCGCTTTCGTTCATGCCCTGTTTGGAGGAAGCAATTCTTACTGCTGAAATTGACCCTATAGTTCTACAGACAACACTATCAAGTATCTCCCCAGAAATAGTAATCCAGCGGTTTTACTATTCGATGTTCCTTTTACATTGTGTGAGCTATGAATGTAATAAACATGACAGAGAAAGGAGTGATCAGTGTTGCCAGCGACTGTAGCACGATGAATTTATTCCAGAAATGGGACTAGGGCTGAGCCTTAAAGCATGGGCAGGTTTGGAGAGGAGAGAGTCTGGGTGCCCAGAGAGGAAATTGAGGGTGCAGCCCAAGGAGGAAGGCATGGGAGTGGTGGGAGCAGCAAGAAGTGTTTTTCTTGGGAGAAGAGTCAAGTGGCATAGACAAAGAAGATAGCACTAAACTTTGAACACCTATCATGGTGGATGCTTGGAGCTCCCCATGGGAGATGCTGAACCAGAATCCTATAGGAGCAGAAGGAATCCAATAACAACACAGAGATAAGAACAAATAAGTGACAAATCCAAGTACAGATTCCAAGTTAATGAGCCTCACCCTTCCATGTAAATTTGAACTCTGATCTTCAAGATAGAAACTTTGTAAGTGGGCGCCTGGGTGGCTCAGAGGGTTAAGCCTCTCCCTTCGGCTCAGGTCATGATCTCAGGGTCCTGGGATCGAGGCCCACATCGGGCTCTCTTCTCAGCAGAGCCTGCTTCCTCCTCTCTCTCTGCCTCTCTGCCTACTTGAGATCTCTCTCTGTGAAATAAATAAATAAAATCTTTAAAAAAAAAAAAGAAAAAGAAAAAAAGAAACTTAGTAAGTAAGGGACTTGAAAATAATTTCAAATAATTGTTTTTCTCAAGGATGATCGTATTAAGGAACAGGAGTTGAATTAATGAAGGAATTGTCACGGAGGCCACGAGGACCAGTCTCCCGGCGGCAGGCGGGCAGCTCCCATGCAAACAGCTTGCCCACACAGATGGTGAAGCCATCACCCACACAGCTGCCCCGAAGCCCTGTGTCACCGCCCCGGCCTCGCCGAGTGTTACCCTCCGTCTCCTGGTCCTGCTGCAGCACTGAATGAGCCAGCCCCAAAGGGAAAGTCAGGCATTGAGGCGTCAGAGCCCTAGGTGGCCTGGGCCTTGTACCAAAACTTACAAAGTAAGGGATTTCCAAAACATATTGCAAAGGCCACTAAAAACCTGACAACTGCTCCTACCTACAAGTAAATTGGTTCTTTTCCTAGGAGAGTAATTAAAATAATTTTGGTGACTTTCTCCTGAAATGACTTAAACAGTGATGCTAATGTGGTCAGACACAAGCACCCAGGCTCAGCCCCGGCGGGCGCTGGGATGGCCAGCCCTTCAGGTGACCTTGGCCGCCCATGGAGCCTGCAAACACGGGAGAGCTGCTCACTTCCGTCCCGCCCCCTGTGGCGTTCCCTGTCTGGCTCCCTCTCAGGGCTCCGCCTGCCTCTAGCCCGCCCGACCAGGCTGTGGAAGAGCTGCTGTAGGACTGGGGGGACAGGCCAGGGTGCACCTGTCTGGATGTCCCCATCCGTGCTCAGATGCTGCTTCCCTTCAGCTCTCCTCCATTAGGGTAAGCCGTGACCTCACCCCATCCCACAAATGCTCTACACTGGATCGTCACCTCCCAAGTGGACAAATGGGGCCAAATCCGGACCACACATATATCTTATATGTACCAACATCTAGGAATGAACAGAATCTGCATTTATTCAATAATGGGTTTTCAGCTCTTCTGGAAATATGAGAAGACCTTCTAAGGTTGAGCTTGTTTTCCAGAATCCTTAGACAAAGCCTTGGCTTCCGGAGCCCCTCCAGACTCAGTGTGCCCCCAGGCTCACCGGGTTAGAGAGCCCTGCCGCCAGCCCCTTGAGGGCTTTGGGCCCCTGCGCTGACCTCCACCGGGGCCCTCCAGTGATGTGCCTGGCGCGGGAGGGGGGAGGCCCGCTGCCAACGGAGGAGCCCCTCTGGGTGTTTTCACTGCTGCATCTAATCCCACATGCGTGAACTCCTCCCTCGGAGCCTCTTCAGAGTGATAAAGCTAGTGGTGAGAGGAGCGGGCCACGTACCGAGGCTCACCTGGATGCTCCTTCCCAGGACCCTGACCTCTGTGAAGCCCAGAGGTCACACACCTGTGCGGCCAGAAGCACGAGAACAAACAGAGGTTCTGGTGCTAAATCCAAAGCATTGGAAAGTCATAACCGGCAGCCATCGAATCTAATCTCCTGTTTAGACGAACACACCCTCATAAGCATGTGGAAGGTTTGGTTCAGACTGAGAATCCTCAGACAACTCTGGGCTTCTCTCCGAAACGGATCGCGCAGAGACAGCCCAGGCCGGGCAGAGCATCTCTCCTGGGTCTGATCACCACCATTGGAGAAGGAAAAACAAGCCCCGACACCTGGGAGCTTGGAGCTTGTCTCCGTGAGACAAGCACAGGTGGCCACGGGGTTCCTGCTGGACGTGATCTCAGACAAGGTCATCAAGGTCACTGTGAGATGATAATAAAGTGAGGCAAGATGAGACACCTCGTTATCTATCCAAACGCATAGAAACAACCCCAGAACAGCAAACATCACCCCGCCCCCGGCTTCTCACCAGTTACCTCCTGACCCTTACACCAGTCTGCTCTCTCTGTAGAGGGGATTTGTTGAGCCAGCCCATCACACAGCTGTCCTCCTAGAGTGAGTCCCTGCTTCCCCATCTCTTCACCAAAGGACGCAACCCAACCCCAAGTCCTACAGTAGCTTACCCTCTTACGGAGATGCCCCGTGGTTCCTGGCCCCCCAGTGAGTAACACATTAGGCTTGTGCAACTATAGGTACGTTGAGTTCCTGGTGGTCTTTGCTGGAACACATGACACACTCCTCCCAGACTGTGGAGAAAAGACGGAATAGGGAATTCCGAGAGCACGGAGCCATGTCAGGCCCATGAGTGATCGGCGTCCTTTATGTAGAGCCTGGGAACGTGTGCTGAGCACGTGTGCGAGCTGAGCTGAACTCGAACCTCGACTGCTCTCAGCCGCTCCTGGACTCTGGCCTTTCCTCTCAGAGACCCCTGGGGCTCCTCCTTCGGCGGGGCAGCTGTGACCACCGTTACCTGCGGCAGCCTGGCAAAGGGCCGTGGCTGAATTTTAAGTGATGCTGTGACCACGAGGACAATTATATTCAGACATTTTTGCACCATCAGTGCGTTTCACCAAAGTGTTTTCGAAACGTCGAATGCTTTCTTCATTTTGATTTGAAATTCCCAACTTTAGGTATAAACTGACAGGCAGTGACTCACCCCCTTGATTTATGCGTAATGAGTTCGGTTGGGAAAGCTGGGTCCTCACAGCGCTCCACAATACGGCTTATTGAAAGGAACTGGGAGAACTTAATTCTGCTAATTCTAGGTATTCATCCCCTAGCTTGTTCCCCAAATAGTGTGAACCGCTTTACCAAGGCATGTCTTTAAAAAGTAGGTTCAAATAATTGGGGGGGGGGGAATACAATAAAGGGGAAGTCCGCTGGTGAGGGCTCAAAGAGTGTCCCTGCTCTGGATATAAGTCCCTTCCCAGCCCCAGTGACAGACCCCACCCCACCACTTCTGCTCCCCTTCTGGATCTCCCACACTCACAGACCACCACCTCCGTCCCCTCGAACCCAGAACTCATCCCAGCCCTTCCCTTGTCAATCACCCAGCATGAGAAACTACAGACCCCCGGCCACCCCCTCACATTCTGTACTTTTCTCTGGGATTCTGTCCCCTTGTCTTGTCCCTCAGGACACTCTAAATGCCCTGAAACCCATCAACACAACCTCATTCTTCTCTCCCTTCACCTTCTTGTTGTAGTAACTCCTCCAGGACACCCCCAAGAGGGAGACTTTCTCACATGCACCCAAATGTTTATAGCAGCAATGTCCCCAATAGCCAAACTATGCAAAGAGCCTAGATGTCCATCAACAGATGAATGGATAAAGAAGATGTGGTGTATATATACAATGGAATACTATGCAGCCATCAAAAATAATGAAACCTTGACATTTCCAATGACGTGGATGGAACAGGAGGGTATCATGCTGAGAGAAATAAGTCAATCAGACAAAGACAATTATCATATGCTCTCTCTGATATGAGGAATTTGAGAGGTAGGGTGGGGGGGGGCATAAGGGGTAGGGAGGGAAAAATGAAACAAGATGAGACTGGGGAGGAAGACAAACCAGAAGAGACTCTTAATCTCAGGACACAAACTGAGGGTTGCTGGGGGATTGGGTGGGAGGGATGGGGTGGCTGGGGGATGGACACTGGAGAGGGTATGTGCTATGGTGAGTGCTGTGAATTATGTAGGACTGATGATTCACAGACTGTACCCCTGAAGCAAATAATACATTATATGTCAATTAAAAAAAAAAGAGTGAGCCCTTCTGCCAGAGCCTTGGTGCCCTGTGCTAGGGGGCAAGGCCATGCCCGAGGGACCTCTGTGGCTGTTTTTAGACCCTGTTCCCACCCACTTCCCTACAATCCCCAGCCTCGAGCCCCACATCAGCTGGCTAACTCACCTGCTGTCCCTCACTGCTGTTGCGTCCACCCTGGCCACTGCCTCACATTTCTGAGGCTCAGCTCTGAGTCCATTGACTGTCCCGTGGGTGTTCATGGTTTCATCTGGAAATTTTGGTACATGTTCATGCTCATCCAACCCTTGTTGGATTATCTTGGGTTCTCCTATGGCCCTTCTCCACAGCCCAGCATCGTGCTCCCACAGCCAGACCCAGACTCCACTTAAAGGTCCCAGGTCACCAGCATCAGCATCACTGAAGAGCTCATTAAAAAATGAAAGATCTCAGACTTCCCCACAGACCTACTGACTCATACCTGAGACCCAGGTGCTTCATACCCACTGAGAAAACCCCACTGAGATATACAGCTGGAACTCCTCCCTCATCTCAACTTCCTGCCTCCCACTCTCTGACCAATACTTTTGTTTTTCCAAGTTATTCTCTCTAATTTTCTCCATCATCAGCATGGCTTTGGGTCCCACTGGACCTCAGCTCCATTGACTGGGCCACCCATGGTCACATACCTGTGATGGCCTCTCCCCTCGCCTTCCCTCAGGGGCGCATACCAATCCTAACCATCCCATAGCACATACTCCTTTAAATCCCATGCTCTCCTCTTGCTTCTTTGCCTCTGCTGGGTGAAACCACAGCCCCCATAGTTACTAAGCCTAATACTTCACCATCATTGTGCCTGCATCCAGGAAACCAAACATGGTGGAGAAAACCCACACGAGCCCTGTGATGGGTCTCATGTCATCCGTGACCCCTTGGACTGGGTAAACCTGCATGGAAATCTGCCCCATACTTCTCTGGTCCACTGAGCCTCCCACTTTCCCAACACAAGTAGCCCACAACGTCTCCTCCGTCCTCAACCCCCAGCACATCCGCCTGCACTGATTATCATGCTCCCTACTTCACCAAGAAAACAGAAGCCATCAAAGGAGAGCATATTCACATGTGCACACATTCCTCTCCTGCCAATCTCAAGGGAAGGGAAGGCCAGAAGTGTTCAGGGCACAGAATCCCTTGACATAAAACCCTGTACAGATCTAATTATCATGGACGAGTATTTGACTCTGGGCCTCCCAACAATCAATACAAATTATATACACGAACCATTCTACTCATAAGTTACTCTGCACAATCATTTCCCTATCTCCAAAGCATAAGTCATGTGAACTTTTTCCATCTACCGACAGGTCGTTGGAATCTTACTCACTCATTTTTCTCTGCAGGTGGATCTTGAAGACACATTCTTCTTGAATATGTCTAGTATATTTCTAGTATATGTCTAGTATATTTCTTGAATATTGAATATGTCTAGTATATTTCAGACCTTCCTTCTTCACCAAGGAATAATGATGGCATCGATAATAGAGGAAAACCACTTCTAGCAACCAGCGTCACGCACAGTACACACAGAGAACATTCTGGCAGGTTTTATGATGGAGGTAGACATTGGTTCCTAGAACTCTTAACCTTCTATGAAGCGACTGACTTGTGGTTTCAGCTCAGGGTCATGATCTCAAGATCATGAGATCAAGTCCCATGTTGGGCTCCACCTCAGTGTGGAGCCTGCTTAAGATTCTCTCCCTCTCCCTTTGCCCCTTCTACTGCTCACGCTCTCTCTCTAAAATAGAAATAATAAAACCTTCTAAAAAAAAGGATTTTTGAACTAATCACTCAAATATTAGCTGTGATTTTGTTGGCCTCTGGTAATATTTTTCAGTTTCCTAAGAGGTGATCAGCCACACTATTTGGCTTCACCCTGAAGCTGACCTTGTGTTTCCCACTGACTTTCCAGAGAAAAGAGTGACCTTTCCTATTCATGTCAGTTTTCTCCACCCGTGCAGGGCACGTAGTCAACACATCTTCCCGCCTGGCTCCCAGAAGGCTTTCGCAAACATTATACTGGTGTTGAGGGCTGGGTTTTTTTCCTGTTTTTTGTAGTATTATGATAGAAGGCACAATTTAAGCCATGCAAGGTATAGATAAAAATGTGTGTGTGTGTTATCTCAAAAAGTCTTCAGATGAGAAATTAAAAGGCCACCTAATAATTTTTCAATAATAAATCTATTTTACCCTTTTTAAGGCACAGTGGCTAATTCTAGAGCAGTTACTCATCTCTTGTCATGTTTCATTACCTTTATCCTTATTTTAAAAGATATTTTTCTTTCTATTCAGGGACCACAGTGCCCAGGAAATCCTCACACTGGCCTTCTCAGGCTGGGAGTTCTATTTTGAGGGTCCTCTAGAAAATGTTTATGTAGTGTCCTTCACAGAGGGCAAGAGGATCGATTAAAAAAGCAGTATCTCCTCAATGGAGTTTTGAAGTGTGTAGAAAAATCCTATATCACATTCTGCCCCCAGGTCTTGTTCTAATTTAATCACATTCATAGGAAACAACGATATTGATTTCTATGGGTACCTTGTAATAACTTCAGGTACATAACATCACAAGGAATTGCAAGGCTAAGCAACATAGTGTAACTAATGAATGCCCAAAAATAAAACACTGTTTGGACATGTTTAGAGGGATGCCAAAATCTAAAAAGATTAAATTGCTTTAAACCATACAACAAATACTCACATACCTACTGCAAATAAGCATATTGGTTCTAAAAAAAATATATGAGCAATGCCTTCCCATAAGCAAAAGTGAGAAATCAAATTTTTTGGGGGGGTTATCAAGGACATTCGAAAACTTAATTAAGGAAGGCATCTTTATAAGAAAATCTGTTTAAAAATTCATTTACAAGTTTCATTCAATTCTGAACATATATACTTATATTTTTATTCCACTTGATCTTAAAATCTTGCATTTATTTATTTTTTAAATCTATTTTTATTTATTTACTTATTTTTTTCTGAGCAATGTCTGCGTAGTCTAAAAGATACCTCAGTTAGCGACAAGTCATAGACTCAAGCAAGTTTACTGGAACAAAGCTTATATGTGTGATTATCAAACCAGGGACTATTTTGCCCAACAGGGGACACTTGGCAATGTCTAGAGACTTTTTTGTTGCCACAATTGTGGGCCCAGGACAGGAAGTAGGTACTGAATTTGGAAGGGAGAGGCCGGGGATACAATAAGCAGTCTACAGTTCACAGGACGGCCCTCACAATGAAAGCACCGGGTATCTCAAACTGCCAGTGGCTTTGAGGTCGAGAAACGTTGATAGAAGCATTTCATGCCTTGGCATGGCTGAGTAGTAGCCCATATTTTATTGAGACCATATTTTGTTTTTCTGCTCACCTGCTGATGACGGTTGTTTCCAGAATTTGGTTATTATCTGTAAGGCTGCTATGGATAAATCTTTGCACAAATACATGATTTCCTTTAGGTTTGACACACTAACATTTTAAATTTGATGAATTCCTATTTGTTAGTTTTTTTCTTTTACAGATTACACTTTTGCTGATGTGTCTCTTTGCTCTTTGCCCAACCCAATATCAAGATGATTCTCTCCCAGGCTTTCTTGCAGAAACTATACACTTTTAGTTCTTACGTATAAGTCTATTACCCATTTGGGGTTAATTTTTAAGTGTGTTATATAGTAAGGGTCAACCGTCACCTTTTTTTTTTTTTTTTTGCATGATGATATCCGACTCTAGCCAGCATGATTTATTGAAAACAACTATCCCTTTGTTTTGGTACCTCTATCAAAAATCAACAATTTCTTTTTTATAACTATCACATAAATCTTTGTAAGTGTATTTTAAACTCTCTGCATGTGTACTCACATTTTATCCCCTTTCAATTCTAAGACCTAATAACATCCACTACTTGAGATCATAGTGTCGATTGTCTATGGATAATCTACTGGGAGAAAAATTAGAAGCAATATCAATTCTAATTCGAAATATTGTGAATTGGAAAATATATTTTGGAACTGGGACTTTAACCTTTTGCTTAAAGTAAAATTATAGTCTATAATTCTGTGCTGAAAAAAATTTTTGGATTTGTAGTATTATTTCCTTTGACTATTTTCCTGGAAATTAGAGAAACCCAACACATATTGCACCTTATAACATATTCAACTTGTACTGAATGTTTCTCTGACAGTGAACTGAAAGCACATGCATGAATGTCAGGCGAATTTTTTTTAAATTTGAAGTGAAAGCTAACTGCTGTATGATCTCTGATGCTACCTCGAGGGAAGCCTAACTGGAAACATGGGGAGAGAATGTGACCAATGAGTGAAAACATGGGGGACACAGTCCCACAAACATCTTTTAAGCACGGGTGCGTAGAATCTGTTCAAATCACAAATAAAAACCAAATCCAGGAAAATTGTAAAAATTCATTGAGATGTCTGTTTTTTGACTTCTGCTCTTGATGGGTGAGGCAGGTTACATTTCAAGTGTCTGCCATTGTCCTCGAGGAATATGGACATCGCATGTTTTCCTGTCAATTTAAGACCAAGTCACAGCTCGGTCAAGAACAAGCTTAAGTGGTTTCTAGCTTTTTAAGGAAAAAAAAAATCTGTCAGTGGCTATTTTGCTTTATTTCCCTCCTAGAAGTTACCCCTGTAGTCCTTTTTTGTTCCCCTATGTCTCCTTTCTTCACAGCTGTCCCTTTTAAAGCTCTGTCCTAGCCTTGTTTTGCAAATGCCAACAATTAGATTAGAGGCAACGACATAGGTTTCCACATAAAGCAAAGCCCTCCTCTAAAACAAAACTTGCATCTCAGTTTTAAGAGACTGGAGCCATACCTCAAAGCCTTGGTCTTATTTTAAAAAAATTATATTTCGGTGATAGGAGATCAGGTTGGAATAGTCTGTAACCGACAAAGGGTGATTAATGAGCACAACTCAGTCACATCGAACACACACATGATGGAGGAGGGCAGAGCCTCCAGCAGCAACCTCTGGGAAGCTGGATGTGAACAAGCCCATAGCTCTGCACACCCCACTGCCTTATCAAGAAGCCAAGAGCAGGGTTTCATCCACCAGAACCCCTGGCTTAGCAAGGAATTCACATTGCCATAGCAATAAGCAAACCAAAGCTGACAGTCAGAAGACATACTCTTCCTGTCATTATTTGGTGCATATTGAGCTTACTTTTCATACTGGTCTTGGTACTATATTCACTTATTTGACAATTTCTGTACAAATTGATGTAATGGTAAATCCTGACAGTGATACAGGACAAGATAAATGTTATAACTGTTATCATGCTAGTAAACAAAGAGAAAGGGATAACAGGAAGAAAGCAAATTATAAATTTTGACCCAAATAGAAACTATACAGACATCATTGCTTAATAAGTGAGGTAAAAATTATTTTCTATATAAACCAAGCATCTACTATATCATAAATTAGAAACAACAAAATGTAAGGGATTCTGAAGGTAATTGGTGTTATGAAAACAGTTTACTGCTGGGTTCCTTCAGTCTTAAATTACAGCAGTTACATGTGACTTCCCTAAGAGAATCCTTCTGTTCAAGGGATTATATTAAAAGTAAGAGGAAAGATGAATGTCACATCTATGCTGATACAAATGCATATGCAAAAAGAAACAAAACAAGTTTAATTGCTTATATCATAAATTGAAGATGATAAAAGAACATTGCGATTGGAATTCCACTCGTATCTTCAGAATGAAATGCAACATACACTTATCTCTAAGACTGTGCACACATTTCAAGTTAATAAGACGGCAGGCTTAAATTATTTTAAAACCATTATTTGGCATCATCATAGACTGGTGAAAAGCTATTAATATGCAAAATAAAAGTATACACATTTTAATAAATTTCTTTTTAAAAATTTTATGACAGACTTTTAAAATATAATTATGTGACATGAAAATTATCCATTTTTTTTGCCAAAATATTGATGAGTTATTTATCATGTTCATTTGTAAGGAACACAGACTACTTGAAGTCTGCAGTTGTCAATGTTTTAACATATTGATACCATTAGTTCTGCTTCTGGTTCTCAGCTCTGGCTAGCACAGTAGACCAGTAAAACAGAATCTATTGCCTGGAGTCTGGGCAGCAGCATGTTGAAACTCTTTTTAGGTAATGCTAATTTTGTATTTAATCATTCTCTTTTGAAATAATTATCGATGCATATGCCACTTGAAAAAACTACAGAGTTCTCATCTGTGTATCAACCCGGCTGCCCCTAGTTGTAACATCTTACATCACTACTTCTCAGTTCTTTGTTTTAGCCATCTTTTTAAAAAATGTATCTGCATGGAAAGCTACAAAGACAGTACAGAGAAGTCCCATGTGTCCTTGACCCACTTTGCCCCAACAGTTACATTTCCCAGAATTAGGTGATTCTAACTGGCAGCTCGTTGAGAGCTGTGACGCTACTCCACCGAAAAGCATTTATTCAAAGGATCATATTGAAAAGTATGAATGTCAAATCTATGATGAGGCAAATATACATGTAAAACAAGAACAAAAGATCTTCTACTATAAATTGAAGGTGATTCACCTAGGCATTAATTGATATATGCTCTTACTGATTCAGAGTTCATAATAGCAAAATATTCATGTGGATTAAAACATGTGCTGTGAAAGTTGTGTTTCTCATTCTACTTGAAGGGGACCATATACAACTCCAGTGGAGTTCAATAGACTCAAGTTTGTTTGGGCACAATTAATCACTTGGGAATTCTGGGCATGGGCACCTGAGCCTACAAGTGCCATGGTCTTTGATCGGGCTAATTGTGTCTTCAAGAACAGAGACTCCAGGGGTGCCTGGGTAGCTCAGTTGGTTAAGCAACTGCCTTCGGCTCAGGTCATGATCCTGGAGACCCGGGATCAAGCCCCGCATCGGGCTCCCTGCTCGGCAGGAAGCCTGCTTCTCCCTCTCTCACTCCCCCTGCTTGTGTTCCCTCTCTGGCTGTGTTTCTCTTGGGGCGCCTGGGTGGCTCAGTTGGTTAAGCGACTGCCTTCGGCTCAGGTCATGATCCCGGAGACCCGGGATCGAGCCCCACATCGGGCTCCCTGCTCGGCGGGAGGCCTGCTTCTCCCTTTCTCACTC